>JAANDG010000558.1:0-95886 GCA_036852015.1 Pelodera strongyloides
GGTTTTCACAGTAATATTTCTGAAACACCGGACATTCTCTTCAAGTAAATTGAGGAACACTTTTTTCTCGTGGGCCTCTCCCTTTAAAGAAACGTTGTTTTTAAAAACACCAGTAAAAAACAAGTATGCACGCAGTGTGCTGTGCATAACAGAAAACAGGCGTGCTATTTTTTTGTACTACAAAGTACACAGACGGATCGAGCGCGCTAGTTTTAGCGACATATAGTACAGTGCGTCGCATAAGTATGTAGGCACCCCCAAATTTAACGATAAATATTTTGGACCAAAATTTTTTGAACAAATTTTAACACCACTATATCGACCATGGCGAAAAACCCCAGGACAATGAAAATTATAAAAAAATTCAAAATTTTCAGTATTTTTCGACATTCAAACCGAAAAACAGCTGTTTCAAAAGTTTGTAGGCACCCACTTTAGTTAATTGTATTATTAAGTTATTTTATTATTATTGCCCTGAAATGGATAAATTGCAATTGTCATGGGTGTTAGTGATAATGTGAGCCATTATTGCTAAAATGCCAAGTGGTAAGCATCTCTCAAACAACGAATACGTCCAGATTGAGGCCCTACATCAAGCTGGTCATAGCAATCGGGCCATTGCGGCTCAAATTCATCGGTCTCCTGGTGTGGTCGACAAATTCCTGAAAGACCCCAATTCCTATGACTCTAAGAAGAGGACTGGTCGTCCTCGTTTATTCACTGCTGAGGAAGATCGCCTGTTAGGACGTCTTGCCTCTAATGCGTCGAAGTCAGTCAACGAACTTCGATCTGTTCTGGGTACTACTGCATCTAAGAGAACTGTTTGGCGGGCCATTAGACGTCGTCCTCACCTAGTGAGTTCAATAATGAAACCAGCTCCTCGCATCGCGGCTGCTCACAAAGTCGCTCGTCTCGGTTTCTGTCAGAACAACATGACAACGAATTGGTCTAAGGTAATTCTTGTTTATCGCTTATTTTATTCTTTGTTTCTCGTTAATTTTTTATAACCCGCTCTATTCCTTGCTTTAGGTGATCCTTAGCGATGAAAAGAAGTTTAATTTGGATGGTCCCGATGGAAATCACCACTACTGGAGAGATCTCAGGAAGGAGCCGCTCTTCTTTCAGAAAAGGAACTTTGGGGGTGGCACAGTAATGGTTTCGGCCGTGTTTCATCATGATGGCGTGCTGGCATTGGAGTTTATTACCACTCGGATGAACTCCTTGGATTATCAGGCAGTGCTCCAGAAGAATTTGCTACCGTTCCTGCAGAGTCCAGCAGGGTAAGGAAGGCAACTTCAGCAAGATAATGCGCAGATCCACCAAGGCATTCTTTCAACAGCACCAGATTAACGTTATGGACTGGCCTGCTTGCTCCCCAGATGCCAATCCCATAGAGAATCTTTGGGGATTGTTGGTACGGAAAATCTACGTTAATAATCGTACCTACGCCACAGTTGCCACCCTTAAAGCCGCAATACTCCAAGCGTGGAACGCCTGGACGCTCAGTTGCTCAAGAACCTGGCCAACTCACTGCCGAACCGGATTTTTGCCATCACGAAGAATAACGGTGGTCACACCGATTATTAAATGAATATTGTCATTCATTATTCTGTTTTTTTTAATAAAAAGTTTTTTTGAACAAACTTTTTTGAACAAACTTTTGAAACAGCTGTTTTTCGGTTTGAATGTCGTAAAATACTGAAAATTTAGAATTTTTTTATAATTTTCATTGTTCTCGGGTTTTTCGCCATGGTCGATTTAGTGGTGTTAAAATTTGTTCAAAAAATTTTGGTCCAAAATATTTATCGTTAAATTTGGGGGTGCCTACATACTTATGCGACGCACTGTATAGTAGCAGGGTTCCCCCAGGGTTAGCCCGGCCATCTCCACGGAGGCTGTTTTTGGCTGTTTTTCTTACCCTAAACTAGAAACTACGGTGGTTTTTTTCTTGAATTAATTTTTTGGATAAAAGTTAATATTTACCGATGTCTTTCCGCGCTTTGTTCTGCAGTTTATTGGTGATTATTTACGAAAAAAATGTTTTTTTTTTCGAAAAAAGGAAATGAATCGACCGCTTAAAACTTGTGAGGGCTCAAAGAAAAATCGGTGCGATCTGTGTCTCCGCGTAGAGACTTTTATACTTTTATTTCGCTACTACTGTAGCAAATTTCAAAATCCGGGCAATTGCGTTATTCGCCAATCAGCGTAAAAAAAATATTGCATCCTACCAGATTCAATATCTAGGATCAGTTGAAGTGATCAAAACAGGGTTTAAAAGAAGTGCGCGAGGCCTGAAGACACGTGTTAAAGGGAATATGTAAGCCCTTTTTGAAGTTAAGCTGTGTTGATAGAATGTATGTTTCGCATTAAGGAAACAATAACAAAAGTTGTCCAAAGATCCCCAGTTAGCAGAAAATAAACCACAAAGTTCATCCTTTCCATAGTAAACGTGTTACTTGAGACGATGCCATACATCGACGGGGTCAATGGAAATTTTTTCAAATATACATACAGATATCGTGAAATTGCATTACTCAGAGACATATTTGCATGCAAATTCGAATATTCACATTTGCATATTCAGCCGCCTATTTAAATTCACGTCTGGTGTGGAAACTCTAGTTTTGCGTGTGTTTTGCGCATTTTGAGTGCCTACATATTCCCTTTAAAGGGTCAGGCCCATTTCAAATGACCCCTATTTTTGATCATTCCATCTGATTCTCCATGTCAAATATAGTAGGATGCAATATATTTCGAATTTTGAAGCGCAAAATTCACACACTATTCAGCAATTTACCATGGCCAGTCATACCCAACTATCTATCGCAGTTGGCACGCCCATTCGCGCTGATTGGCCAATATGGCAATTGCCACGCCCAATAGAGCATATTGCCCAATTAGCGCGAAGAGGCGTAACAACTGCTATAGATAGTTGGGTATGACTGGCTTTGGTAAATTGCCGAATACTGCGTGAATTTTGCGCTTGAAAATTAGAAAAATATCGTATCCTACTATATTTGACACGGAGAATCAGATGGAATCATCAAAAATAGGGGTCACTTGAAATGGGCCTGACCCTTTAAGGGCGCGTTCGGGATTGATTTTCCGAAAGGAAACTATGCAAATTCATCGTTCGGGATGGACTTTTTGGAAACGTTCCAATGCTTGGAGAAAACAAAAAACACAGTATGAATTTGCATGCAAACCATGCTAATTTGTTATTTTCCATGCTAAGTCATACTGTAATTTTGGTTTTCTCCAAGTATTAGAACGTTTCCAAAATGTCCATCCCGAACGATGAATTTGCATAGTTTCCTTTCGGAAAATCAATCCCGAACGCGCCCTAACAGTTTAATTTTAATAAGCACCAACCTCACGGGGAGCGAACATTTTCGCAAGAAAAATATAGCGTTCCTGCATTTGAATTAAGTTCGACTCGACATTATTTTTATTCAAATTTTTTCATTCAAATGAGCTGCAATTGGCTCCCGAAGCCCGTTGAAGTTTGACTCTCCTGGGAAATCCGACACGACGAACCTAACTAAAGCGGGCTGTATTGTACCTGCTTCTGCAACGAAATTTGTAATTTTAGGGCGCGTTCGGGATTGATTTTCCGAAAGGAAAAAATGCAAATTCATCGTTCGGGAAGGACATTTTGGAACCGTTCTAATGCTTGGAAGAAAAGAAAAAATACAGTATGAATTAACATGGAAAAGAACAAATTTGCAAGGTTTGCATGCAAATTCATACTGTGTTTTTTGTTTTCTCCAAGCATTGGAACGTTTCCAAAAAGTCCATCCCGAACGATAAATTTGCATAGTTTCCTTTCGGAAAATCAATCCCGAACGCGCCCTTACGGATGCGGCACAGTAGTCGAGAAACGACGGTCGTGAAATGTCTCTTACGACGGCGCGTTGCGTGTTACTTCATTTTTGCGTGTTACTTACCCCACTGAATAAAATGATTTAGTAACTCGTGTTTCTGGTATCCTATCAGAAAATAAAGGTTTTCGCGGAACGAACTTGTAAGCGGAACTGAGTGAGCGTAGGGAACGAAGTGTAGCGAGCAGTGAGTGTAGAGAAAAGCGCAAATGAAACTGTTTATCGCAGATAGTGAGAATCTTTCCTCCAGCAAATAAATAGACGATAGGCCGGTTCGAAACCACGACCTTCGCACCACAAGCAAGCTCTCTGCCACCACGCTATGGGGATTACAACTGGGGAGAGTCAATGTTGTTCCTACGTTCACTTTCGGGTGTCCAGGCTATTATTTTTAACAGAAAAGCTTCTCTCATTTTTCAATTAAATCAGTGTATGTATTATGTAGCCATTACTTTATACAACCTTTTCTCACTCTGAATTTCCTATTCCCGAATTTTAACAGCAAATTCAGAAATAACACAGGAAAGTTGAATCCCCGATGAGGCCCCGATTCCTGCAAAAAAAAAATGATATAGTCCCGCAAAAAGCCCGATCACGCACAATTGGGGCCATATCGGGAAAGTTCCCAATATAGCCCCGATTATTTTAAAAAAAAAAAAAAAAAAAAAAACGATATTTCCCCGATTGTTTTTTCGAAAACCCGTTATGGCCCCGATCATTTCCAAACACACTGAATATTTTCCAGGAAACACCGATATGACCCCGATGCCCCGAACAAGACCGGATTTTTTGAGGGACTTCATCGAGGCCATATCGGTGTTCTTGGTTTCCCATTTTCGGATATGATGGCCCCGGTTATTTCAAAACACTCCACTCCGATATCGCCCTATCATTTTTCGAAAAACCCCGATATGTCCCTGATGATGGACAAACTTTGGAGTTAATCGCGGTTTCCACTTTCCCGTGAACTAGTAACAAACGAGATGGACACTCGTTCCGATGTTGCTGCTTGGAAAGTAACTTCAATGTTGTGTATGATTGATGCGTTGCACTGGCCAATCACCGCGCGAGATTCTTGCCGCGTGTTATTTTCGGACTTACGCAGCACTTCCCTTGTTCAGTTAATAACATGTAGACAGTGCACAACTTTTTTTAAGTGCTGGCTCCGACCCTGATAGTAATTCAGTAAGTCATCAGTAAGTCCGTAGAGATCAGTGGAAATAAAAGAGGTAGCTTGTCCCGTACGGGAATACGGGCAGATATAATCCGAGAGAGTGCGCCGCGCTCGAAGAAGCCAAGCTCTAGTTGACCTTATACTCACATAGTGTACAATACAGTATGCACAACATACAGTACGCGCAAATTGTAGACTACGATAGGGTGCGTGTCTGTTAATACGGTTGAGCGGTTCGTAACCGGCTCGTTAGCTTTGTTGCATATTTTCAGCTTTTCCACATATGTATCATTAGCCCGTATTCGCGCGTCACTGGTAGGCCTCCCAATTGGGAATGGCCTACCAGTGGGAGAAAAAGCGCTAATTCTGGTGTACTGGTAGGAGGCGCGTCGCGTGTCGCGGTTTCCCTATTGGTAGCGGATTGGGAGGGCTGTTGCATGCATTAGGCCTACCAGTAGTTTGGTGTGCTGAACAGCACTTTAAGTATTAACTCATTTCTAAGGCTAACGGCTTATATTTCTTGGTTATCCTTATATTTCTTATTAATACTTATTATTTCTTTTATATTTCTCAACTTGTCCTTGACAAGTATTCAAATTTCTTGGACATTTACTTGAACCTTTTTTAAGCTATTTTTGCCTCCTCGGCTTACGTGTGTAAAGTACACATAGGGAAATAGCGTGCAAATTAAGAGAACCTGACTAATTTATTCCCACGCACTCTATATAGTGTAAGATCATAGGAGAGTCGCGGGAATTAGACAATTTGAGTGATTTAAGACGCAGACAGTAATAACAACTTAAATAGCATATTCAAGACTGTTAGATTTCAACTCTAGGCTCCGCCCTTTTTCTTTATAAGGATACCTCAGGAGCCTTGATATGAGCTGTCTCTCATCATCTATCTATCTCTCATCTTGCATCATTGGCAACACTGTATTCGCGTTAGTCGATCAGCCCGAGGGTCGATTCTAACGCTCTTCTGCTCCTGAGACGTCCTGTCTCACCCCTCTGGTCGATCAGCTCGCGAGCTCGATCCCAGAGGTTATTTGGTTGTGGTGATCAGCCCGAGGGCTCGAACCCACGATTTGTTGTACACTGTATTTGTGGTACGATAAAGATTACACCACAATCTTGCCGTTATTGCAAGGTTTTTGTACAAAGGCATCCATTAGTGCTGGTGTAACGGTGCGCCAGCACATTTGGCGCTGGGAGAGCTTTGGGAATGTTTAATTATACTTAAAATAATAATAATAATTAATAATAATAATAATTAATAATAATAATAATAATTAATAATAATAATAATTAATAATAATAATGATTAATAATAATAATAATTAATAATAATAATAATAATAATAACTAATAATAATAATGATTAATTATAAAATAATTATGTGCACCTCTTGTACGATTTTGCATACACCTGTGAAATTTAGAAAGTGCACCATTAGCCCGTATTCTCGGGTCGACGGGAATGTTCCGTTTGGGAGCTCATTCGTATACAAATTTTTCCTCAAGCTAGTCTAGATAGTCGAGAAATTTGCATGCAAAGGATTTCCCAAACGGAACGTTTCCGTCGACCCGAGAATACGGGCTATTGATAATAAATACTAGGCGAGGCGAAAATGCAGTTTATGCACTTTCGAAAAATTGTCATGTGGCTACCTGCCCCGGGGATATTTTTTTGGCGGTCTGTAGATGTTCTCGTGTAGTGCCAATCTACGGTAATTTTTACCATACATCGAGACCCCATAAAGAGCGGTTTACCGCGCAGGCAACAAACTACAAATACAATACTACATACCGTACCCAGTAATTAGAATACGCGAATAATTAGAATAGAGGCTAAATCTTATTATATAAAGGAGAAGAGTTTTGTTTTCGTTACAGTCGCATACTCCTTACACGAAAACCTACATTTGTGCTCCGTTAGCTCGCTCTCCCCGTAACCGATCCCGATACTAATGTACAATAAACAATGATGCGAAAGTATTTATTTAAAATGCGATTGGATATTAGTGCTTTACTTATTGGATATTAGTGCGTAGATGGAGTGAAATTGAAGGCCGTATGCGGCCCCGTAGCCTAAATGAAGGAGCCAAAGGAGAGCTTAAATACGCCTCACGCATAAATGAAAGAAGGACAAAACAAGGAAGTGGGAACACGTAAAGGTAAAACGAAACAAACCAACTGTGCAAACCAGAAATGATAATATATTGCCGAGTCCAAGAAGAATGACAAGAAGGTTGCCTTCGGCAATACGGCATCTGGTCTGACGGCCTAGTAGCCAAATAGGACCTCGACCGAGCATAACAATTAATAAATTGCGAAGATTACTTGTGAACAACAATAAAACGACGCAAGTAATTATATTTAAGGTTTATTCATAGGTTGTCGGTTTACAATAATAAAATGACAACAAATAAAATAAGGTCCGAGCTTATCCACCACTCTTGGGCGGCGCTACGAGACCACTACATAAAAAGAAATAAGGGTCCGGGCTTATCCACAACTTAGGTGGCGCCACGAGACCTAACAGAATACTAAATAAACTAATGTAGCACCCACTGGTGCTACATGACGGCGAATCGCCCCAAACTCACAGAATAGGATTATTCACAAACTATAAGTAGGCCCGGAAGAAGTTTCTAGAAGAAATCTACAGTAAGATTAGGATGATCAGGTAACAAGCAAACTACGGTAACTATAGAGCAATATAGAAATAGATAAAAAGCGGTCGCGGTCGCGACACCAACGAAGATATCAAATTGGAAACAACAAACAACGAAAAAAGAACTCGTAAACACGACACCAGATTCACAAGATGAGATACCCAACTGTAGGAGCTACACGTAACCAAGGCGGGGAGAAAGTTAGGGAATAAAGAGTAGGGCCAAACGTATAAATTTTAATTATTATTTGTTGGGATTCCCCTCAACATGGTAGCCTCTAAGTAGACAGCGAAGGCCGACTCTGTCTTCCACCGTCCCAAACGGCGGACTTCTTCGGCGGGTAGCCCTTGGTTTAGAGCGTAGACGGCTCCTCCACCTCGCAGACCATGTACCGAACCGTGGAAGCCCATGCGACACGCGTGTCTTCTGAAGACTGTCCGCCACGTTCCTACGGCAAGTGGCCCGCCTCCTACGGCGCCGAACACGAAGTCGCCCTGAAATAAACAGTAAAACTTTGGGAAGAATACGCAGCCACCGCCCTTTCTCCCATCTTACTTAGAACCAACCTCTTGGGCGAATCTAAAGAAACAGTAACGCAATGCTCTATTATATCGCCTGCTCTGCCTGCTCTCCTAGAAGCTGGCCCCGACTATGATTCTTACCTTAGCTACAGCTTTCCATTCGAGAAGAATCCTACGTTCTTCTGCATTTTCTGACCAGTCAAGCTTCACTTTCGCCCCTTCCCCATATTGATCGTTTTTTGACCTCTTTATGTTGAGTAGTAGTGATTCCTTAGAGAATATCAGATCTTCCCATCTTAAGGCGGCTAATTCTGAGACGCGGCACATGGCGAAGAACCCGACTATTAGGAAGGCTGCTAGTCTCTTGTCGCACATGCTACTTCCTAGGGCGGCTACCATCCTCCACAGATCATCCTCTGACACCTTTTCCCTATGTTTTATGGACGGCGCCGATCTCTTTGCTGCGTCCATGATCAAAAGTGACGCTTCTCGTTGTTCTGGGGCCAAGCGTCCGTATTGTCATGCTAGAGCGGCGGCGGCAAAACCAATCTTCTTGAAAGCCACGCATTCCCAAAGCTGGCACATAAAAAGAAGACGGCCGTGAGCCGATGTCTTATTTATGCTGCCCAAGATGAGTAGCTCTGTAGTAGGCCTCTGTATCCGCGCAGGGTGCCACTGGATCTCGCAGAAGAAGCGATAGCCCGAATGGTACTTGGATTGACTGCCCCCGAAGTCCAAGCGGCCTCCTCCAGGAAAGACAAGCGCCCGGGCAGTTCTACAATGTTAGGTTTACTTACGGGAACGGGGGAGGGTGGGACAACCACGAAAAAATCCGTAGATAAAGAAAAAGCGTCGAATTTTGGTGCCTTTACGCCGAGCGTATGAGATTACGGTAGTCCTCTCTGCGGGACCTATTTTTTCCCTTCAATCCGAATGTGTTATAGGGAGGCTCGCTAACTGCGCACAAACTACATTTTTCGTTACAGTCGCATACTCCTTACACGAAAACCTACATTTGTGCTCCGTTAGCTCGCTCTCCCCGTAACCGATCCCGATACTAATGTACAATAAACAATGATGCGAAAGTATTTATTTAAAATGCGATTGGATATTAGTGCTAGACTTACAAAGCTCTAACAGAGAGAGAGAAAGAATTACTAAACGAACTTCAGAGAAGCCCGTACGGTGACAACAACAGTAACGACCGAAATCTATTTATTGAGGGACAACGGTAAGACTGGGTTTGAGTGCATGATCCAAGGAGGGTCCAGGGGCACACAGGCTCGCTGCTGGACCTCTTTCGATGCCGGGGATCCTCCTCTGCGACACTGGCGAACACCACCACTGACGTCCACTCGAAGTCCAACGACCACTGCGGATCGAAGGGGAACTAGTAGTTTTGGACGGTTCTACTAAACCGTGATCAGACTTTCCGGCTCTGTCAGACCGTAGGCAGTTTATGGGTAACGCTGCCAACCTTAGGGTATTAACCGGTACCGAGCCGTGATGGGCCGCTAGCAAAACCAGAGCTCAGCCCGGAGGCCTTGCTGCAAGTCGTTGCCAGTTGCTGCCACACTCTCTAGCCCTAACCGAGAGTATTTATACTTACACTAGCAGTCTAATAAAGTCGTTACTTCCTGTTATTTGCGTAAACAGCGTCATACTAGACACTAGCAATAACGATGCTCTAGAATACGTTTCTTAGGCATTATCATAGTTGCAACGCATAGTTGCAACACTCCCAAACGAGAAGATTCTTAAACGATAGTTTCTGATAACTAACTTTAAAGCTCCCAAACGAGAGTACTTCTAAACGTTCTTTTATAATAAACTCGCTCGAGATTATTGGATACGTATTCCCAATCCAAGCGGAATGCTCACTATGGAGATCGTATGCAAATCAGATACTCATCTTCTAAAATTGAAACTGTGCATAGCACATCCTCCCAAACGAGAATTGCCTAAGAAGTTATATTTTTTTAAACATGCAGTCTCGCCTTTTCATACATCGCTCTTCTACTGGCTCACTACTCATTCGCATTCACACTTTCTTCATGAGATTTTGTAAAAACTTGATTAAAATGCAACCGCCTGTTCGGTCGCGATAGATGAAACCGCCTGTTCGGTCTCGATAGTTGAAACCGCCTGTTCGGTCTCGATAGTTGGCTGAACACCTTTCAGTGTCAACCGGGGGATAAATAGGGTTCGGGTTACCGCGGTCGCCATAAACGAACTTCATAGAAGCCCGTACGGTGACAACAACAGTAACGACCGAAATCTATTTATTGAGGGACAACGGTAAGACTGGGTTTGAGTGCATGATCCAAGGAGCGTCCAGGGGCACACAGGCTCGCTGCTGGACCTCTTTCGATGCCGGGGATCCTCCTCTGCGACACTGGCGAACACCACCACTGACGTCCACTCGAAGTCCAACGACCACTGCGGATCGAAGGGGAACTAGTAGTTTTGGACGGTTCTACTAAACCGTGATCAGACTTTCCGGCTCTGTCAGACCGTAGGCAGTTTATGGGTAACGCTGCCAACCTTAGGGTATTAACCGGTACCGAGCCGTGATGGGCCGCTAGCAAAACCAGAGCTCAGCCCGGAGGCCTTGCTGCAAGTCGTTGCCAGTTGCTGCCACACTCTCTAGCCCTAACCGAGAGTATTTATACTTACACTAGCAGTCTAATAAAGTCGTTACTTCCTGTTATTTGCGTAAACAGCGTCATACTAGACACTAGCAATAACGATGCTCTAGAATACGTTTCTTAGGCATTATCATAGTTGCAACGCATAGTTGCAACAATTACTACGAGTAGTCAAGTAGTAGGAACGCGAAGGGGAACTTAGCAAAACCCCCCTGGAATGCGGACGATTTGCAGCCCTCTTTGAACACCCTTGTTCCCTTAGGAAGAATCATGAATCGTTTTACCTCACGATGCCAAATGTCCCCTTGTCTCAAAAGATTTAGATACGGTTGAGCCTCCCACCAAGGACAACCCAAGATTCCGACCGCTTTAAAATGCTTGGCGTAGCTGATGACTTTGGGCGCTAGGCTTACGGGTGGCACCCACCACCCCAGTTCGTCCTTCCATGCCTCTTCTTGCACAAAGGCGTTGACCCCTGAAGCCCCGGGACACCAAGAGCGCGCGAAGAACTTAGTGCATTTCGTATTGAGATTATCCCCGAAGAAGTCACAAGTAACGGGTAGCCACTGGTTAATCACGTTGAATATTTTTTCCGTTATGCCCCAATCGTCGAAGTCAAGAACCCTACTTTCGCTGTCCGCTTCGACATTTAACACTCTAGGAACCCATTTAACACGCAGAGAACATTTACATAGATCGGCCGCGCGCCAAATTTCTTCTGCCAGCCCCTGTAGATTTGGTTTCATGCTTCCCTTATTTATTATGACCACCGCCGAAGTGCTATCTGTCTTGACTAACAACCGCTTGCCACTGATTATTTTTGTGAAGGAGGTCAAGCCGAACAGAATCGCTCTTAGTTCCCTAGCTGTACTAGATACCCCAATGTAGTTTGTGGGCAAGTCGGCTGACGTCGACAAAGACCTTCCCCCTATCTTACACACGGCTCCCATACCATGATCTGAGGCATCGCAAAATAAAACGCAATTAAAACTGTAATCCTCACCCTGATCGACTGCAATGTCCAAGCTTGTTCGTTCTGTGAATCTCGATTTCCATCGATCCCACTCATCCCGCTCCATAGCTGTCGGCTTGCGTCCCGCGACACGAGACGGGTCTCGTTGGCGATCCGCCACTTCAATCTCCGTTCTTCTCGAATCTTTCGTGCTAGCGTCCCTCAGAACTAAAGACAAAGAAGATAAGGTGCCTAGCCAGATTTGTCTATCCTTGGTAGAAGGCGATTCTTTTTCTAAGAGCACTTCTAGCCTCATCATTGCTTTATCTAATCTAGGCTTTGAAGGCTGGTCTGGAATTTATGTAAGTCTATGTCGAATCCCAACCATGTGAGTTTCTGTGTTGGCTCCCACCTACTCTTTTCTTCGTTAACTATTGCACCTAACCTAGCTAAATCCTCTCTAACCCGATCTACACTGACTAAACATTCCGCGCGAGAACTGGCCCATAATAAACCATCGTCGAGGTACATGGCTACATTAATACCCTGGCTTCTCCACTTTTTAACTACAGTACGGAAAATTTTTGTAAATGCGGATGGTGCGGTACTTAGACCAAAAGGAAGACATTGTACTGAAAAAACTCTTCTGGATCGCCCCAAGAGAAACCAAGAAATTTGCGATCCTGTTTTCTAATGGTGATCTGATGGTACCCGTTACGCAAGTCAAATTGCGCCATATAGCCGCCTTGGGGTAAACAAAACCGGGGAACAGACCAAAGGTTCGCATTCGACTACTGAGACGGCTCCGCTACTTAACATTTTTCTATCTCGTCTTGAATAAACTGTGCGTGCAACGTTGCCGTTTTTCGTAGTTCTCGTTTAGGTAACGCGCCTGTGGGTTGAATGCTAAGCCCTTCCCTTATCGTGTTTTTTACGAAATCGGTACAATCTAACTCCTCCCAAGCGTCCGCTGCTAAAGTGAGACTTCCAGCCAAAAAATTACCTTTATCTCCTGCTGGGGCAAGTGTTCTTCCAATGGCCGTGCTCTTTACATATTGCACAGAGCTCTGGGTCCAGCGGAGGTCTGCTGCCTTGGTAAAAGCCTCTGTGTCCCTGAACGGTTCCTCTGCCTCGGTAGCCGTAGCGACCTCCCCCGCGGTACGCCGCCCGAGCAGGCTCGTAAGGAGAGTGTCGATTCGGACCTCCATACGGCACAGAGAGTCCTTGTCCACCAAGGACTTCTCGGACCGCTGATAAGACGTCATGTCTATCTACAGACTCCTATAAAAAACGAAATGAATTCCTGCACTCGGACTGTATACTTTAGAAAAACCGGGAGATATTTTCTGTATGTTCAAAGGAGAGCGAAACCGAGACTTAGAATGGAGGTAAGAAAGCCACGCGAAAACGACAGAAAGCTACAGAGAAACAAAAAGAAAGAGAAAAAAAATAATAAAGGAAAACGAGACGGTACCTTTGCCTTGGATTTTTCAGCTTTGGGTGTTTTCTCCTCCCACTTCCTGAACGCCTCGCAGAATTCAGCTGCTTTGCCTCCGGACAAATCTATCTTCTCCTGTTCCGCTAAAAACGACCACACTCGCGGATTTCTGTCGGCCAGTTCGAGATGCAGATTCCGCGTACGCAGCTCCGCCACCACGCTTTTCGCTGCCTCTGACAATTGATCGATTTCGACGTCGAGACGCCGAATCAATTTCAGGTTCAGGGAACTGAATGATATTTTTTACTGTTATTCACGTGAAGCCCCTACCTGCCGAATGCAATTTTTATGTGGTATCTGACTAAAAGCTAAGACTGGGAAAAATAATGAAAGCTAAAAATCAATGAAAGGTAAGATTTAAATCACAAGGGAAATTCCTTACTGCTGCCGGTCGTAAGACTCTCCACTCAGTTTTACCAGGTTCTCTTGAGCCTCTTGAGATTACGGTAGTCCTCTCTGCGGGACCTATTTTTTCCCTTCAATCCGAATGTGTTATAGGGAGGCTCGCTAACTGCGCACAAACTACATTTTGTGTGAACGAAACGAAAATTAGAATATCTGAAGGCTATAAGAGGAGAGCGATGCCCAGCCTTGAGCAAGCGAAATCGAATCTTATTTCATGTTTTTTCAAGATACGTTGCAAACGTTTCAAACAAGTGTGCTCACTGTTCCTGAATTTTAAAATTTAAAAATCGCCTCAGGCGGCGATAGCGGTCGGCGTATAAAGGAGAAGAGTTTACTTTTGTTTGCGTGAACGGAACGAAAATTAGAATATCTAAAGGCTATAAAAGGAGAGCAGGCGAGGGAATCATGGGCGATCCCTCCTGGCCCTAGCCCGAAGACGTCGAGCAATTTGTCATCTGGAACTCGTCGCATACTGCTCAGGACCTCTGCGGAACATGTCATAAGCAAACAATGTATCTGTATCTTCACCCTTGAATAAAGGTGCACGCTCTTGATGCGTAAAAAAAAAAAAAAAAAAAACAGAGAGCAGTAGTCCAGTCTTGAGCGAGCGAAATCTGAATCTCTTATTTCATGATTTTTAAAGCGAAATGGCACCCAGTTTAGGGTTTTTTCACCAAAAATAGTTTAAATACTTTAATTAATGTTTACTCGTAGTGTTTATTTCAAAGCTAGGCACTAGTGCAGCACCATACGTCAAATTCCTAATGCAACCACACCAGTAAGTGGGACCCATAGTCGAGTGGTAGAGTTCTAGCTTTTTGTGCGAGAGGTCCCGGGTTCGACCCCACGCCGGCAAACAATTTTGCGTTAAATATTACTTTCTGAGAAGGAGAAAGGAGCTGTCAGTTCGCTTTAAGGATACGTTGCAAACGTTTCACACAAGGGTGCTTAGTGTTCCTGCGTTTAAAACTTTGCAAGTCGCCTCAACGAAACTCAAGAGTTGCGCGCGGTAACAAGCAACAGTTCGGGGGTGTTTCCCGCAAACGAATTTGAAGCGCGCCGCAAAAGGTTTTTCAACGACACCGGTTGCCGTTTTGCTGCGGGAAACACCCCCAAACTGTTGCGGGAAACACCCTTAAAACGATGCCGAAGTGGTGCGGAAACGTTGCGGGAAAAGTAGCAACTGCAAAAAGAAAGCAGCGTGTTGGATTCGAACCTACACTCTTGTTAACTTACTTTCTCTAAACAGCGCCTTAGGCCACTCGACCACACAACACATGTGAGACCTGTGCTTGGGGAAAAATATAGGTACATCAGCTGCAGTTACGGCAGATCCTCCGAGCTCTTTCAAAAACGTTGCCGAAACGGTGCGGAAATGTAGCGGGGCGCAACTTGCGCGCCGAACCGAGAAGTGTTTCCCGCAAAGGATCGGCGCGCATTTTGCGCCCCATTTCTATTCGGCGCGTATTTTGTTTCCCATTCCTTTGCGGCCCGCATTTTGTTTCCGAAATGTTGCGGCGCGCAACTCATCGGCTCTCAGTGAGGCGGCGATAGCCGTCTGGTATGCAAATACAACGTGAGCGTAAAAAAAAATTCCGTGACTTTTCATTGCGCGCATTTAAGTTTTCTCTTTTCTCCTATTTTCGCCAACTTTTAGAAATTAGAATAAAGGCTGAATATGCAAAAAAAAACACGGTCATGTAAACAAAAACTTACGTGGTATTTCAAAGTCATCGCTCAAAGTGGTAAGTTTTCACAGGTTTTCATTAGGGCGCAGTCGGTATGCTCTTCCCGAAAGGAAAACATGCAATTGGGATGGACACTTCCGACAGGTTCTAATCTTTGGTTGCTTGGAGGAAGCAAAGCAAACAGTACAGTCAGAACTAGCATGTAAAAGTATGAATTGACACGTAAAAGTATATTTATGCAGTTTTTAGTGAAAACAAACTTCCGTATGGACATACTGTTGCCAGCCATTCTTCAGCGAATTTTCATCTCACTACCACCGTTTTCTAGTTCATCTCTGTGTTACCGATCCGTTGTTTCAAGTAAATCATATGTCATATGCGGTCTTGGTTGACTAGTTTATAATTATTACATTTTTCAATTACAGAGGATGTGGTTTCGCGCAATCGGAGTATTTTCCTGGGCCATATTAATCCATTTACTGGTAGGTCCGTGCGCCTCCCAGACTAGTGGACTGCAACAGTATGGTGAGTAGTTGAAATGAAAATCGGGCCAAATACAGTCTTAAAGGGAGAGGCTCACGATAAAAGGGAGAGGCTTTCCTCAATTTACTTGCACAGAATGCCCGGTATTACAGAAATATTAGTGTGAAACCCGCATTGCTTGAAGCCTAAAACTCGCAGAATTATTCCCCGGAAAACAGTTAGGACAGGTACCGTAGTCAGAACGTCAAAATTTGTTTATACGGTTTATTTTCATTCTTTCTCTACGTAGAAAACGAACAAGCGGATAAAGATCATTCCTACGCTTATAACAAAGCGTTTCCAGTACAGTAATGCCCTAAAAGCCAACAATTGATTCCGAATACGGTTCCTGGCCGAACTGCTTGCCGGGGAATAACTATGTGCGTTCAAGGCTTCAAGCAGTGCGGTTTTCACAGTAATATTTCTGTAATACCGGACATTCTACACAAATAAATTGAAGAGCACTTTCTTCTCGTGGGCCTCTCCCTTTAAAACAAAGCCCATAATATTGATAACGTCTCGATGTCTACATGTCTTCGTCCCATTACCATTACTAGGTGCAAAGGTGCATGCTAACAGTAAACAACACTTGGACAGTAATTCACCTTCTCATTTGACTGACTCATTCATTTAATATTATTGTAGATCCACGTTGCAAGCTGATGAATGGGTTTGTCTGCAATTTGGCCAAACTGGATGAGTTCAGATACGTCGGTGATAAATGTAAGGGTGAAGAAACGCCATTAGGACCCGTCTCGGTTAAGGATAGAAGTTGGGTGAGTGATTCATAAGTTCAGAAATATGCAGTTTTCATCAAGTTCCTCACGAAAAGCCTTCACCTGAAGGGCCGGTATACTCGAAAAGGCCCGGAATGACACTAGCTCTTCGCAAATGTTTGTCCGCATTCTAAATGTGCAATTTTCGAAAAAGAAAAAGAGGAACTGGTTTTAGTTGGGCACCGGAAACGCAAACAATTTTTAAAGAATAATAAAGCATTCCGATGGAGAACTGTACTTTTCAAATTGAACTCATTATTCCGGTGTCAAAAGTCAACTCAAACAAGTTAAGGCGATGGGAAAAGTTTGAAGAATTCCGGAAAAAATTGGTTTAAGTTGGAAACGCAGGAAAATTTGAGAGGTGTTGCAAAATGAGAGACCACAGACAAACTTAGCAGAACATCTTGCTTTTCAGCAACACCATTATGCGAATTGTGAAATCTCGAAATCGTTTCGGTGTGGTCGTGTGGTGTGGCTACTGTATACTAAATATAATACGTTAGTGGTTGCTACTGCGACCTACCGTAATCACAAATTACACCAATTTATCTTACACGAGTCGTGCCAATAAAGAGGTATCCCAACTGTACAATACACATGCGGAGTAAAACGCAAAGAGTGTGAACATGTTAAGCAATTCTAAACTTTCCTTCCGTTTCAGCCGGACTACTTCAGATTCTTAAACTGTACAAAACATCTCGGGCTGCAGGCGGTACAGGTTCCACGAGTAAGTTATTTGCGAATCATAGGTAGCGAATGTTCTGAATGTCCTAAAATAGGAATTCAATATATTAATGGTGTTCGTACGGTACCTTACTTATTCAAAACTATTTAGATCTACGGTGCCTTGGAACAAATCCTGGACAAGAGCACGGACATCGGCCAATGTAACGTGAGTTCTTATTCGTTATAAAATAGGCAAGCGCCACCACCAGTGGAACTTTTCCTTAAGGCGCATTCGATATGGACATTTTCCGGAAAAGAAAAGAAAAAAAGTGGCTCGAGATGGACACCGAGAAAAAAATACATGCAAAATAATTGTCGAATATGCAAATGTACTGTAATTGAAACTAAAATCATGCGTGGCAATTGCGTCCTTTTCTGGTGGTCCATCTCGAACCAAAAGATTTCTTTTTCTTTTCCGGAGATTATCTGGCTATCTCCGGAGAGAGGCGAAGAATGCCGCGTAGATTATACTATACTGAAGCCTTTGTCAGGGCGCGGCCCTTCCTCACTCTTTTGCATACAGTTCAGATAGCCAGTTCTGAAATATGTTAAATACAGAGGCCGTATTCACCATTCTTACGGAAAAAATTCCCCGGGAAAACAAATTACCCAGGGACAATTTCCTAACGAAAATCCTTCCCGGGAAATATTTTTGCCCTTTCCGGAAAATTTTTTATCCCTTCCCGAATTCACGCTCCATTTGGGAAACGGGGAATTTAACCCAAGGAGAAATTCAAAGAAAATATAATTTATGGATATGTTTATGCTTAATTTTCATAGTAATTATAATTTTGCATTTTTTTTTGTTACTGAATTTTAAGCACCCTCAATAATTATTAATATATAGTTAGAGCACAATTTCCGTTAGATAACATTTAAGGACAATACCCAACGAAAAATTGCTTATAGGTTGTAAAAATAGGTTGTACAGACATTTTCCCGGTAAGATAAGGAGCAAAAAAAAAGACTTCCGTTGCGGGGAATCGAACACCGGCCTTGTTGGTGAGAGCCACAAATCCTAACCACTAGACCACAAAGGATGGTGATGTCTTTGCTAATAGCACTCTCCACAATACATTTTAATGGAGATATATTCTATTCTTTCCACAATAGTTTCTAATTGTAAGATCTCCCTTCGCTATGATTTGAGAAAAAGGTAGTAGTGCATTGACTCCATCTATAGCACACTCAGACCATTTATTTAGGGTAGAATATATGTCGGACTCGTGCATTTTCTTACGAAAAGCTTTTCGCAATAGTCTGTCGAATGCTCAAGTAGCATTATTTGCCTTCCTTCTAACAAGTGTTAATTAGTAGATATCCCTTACAGTATTTGCTTATCGTTATAATGAAAGAGAATAGGTAAATATCTTAATTTTTTGTGCTACTTAAAGAAATGGATGGTTATTATTGTCAAACATTCAAATAAAACACAGAAATAATGTTTAAATACATTTTTTCGACGAAAAATATACCACAACACTTGGGTAATTTCTGGTTTACCCGTGCCAAGCTCGGGTAAAATTTTCCGTTTCCCAGCTCGCTTTTTGGGAAAAGGGAAAAAGTGGTGAATTCCGGGAAAAGGTAAAAATGGTCATTTTGGGTAAAATAATTTCCCGGGAAACGATTTTACCCGGGTAAATGTAGTGGTGAATACGGCCTCTGAATGTGTTTGGCGAGAAAATGACGAGAACCTGGCACTTTCGCCGCACAACACGCCTCTGTATCTAATTTCACCACATCAGAATTTCGTATTGTGAAGCAATACATTCTCACACAGATAAATTTGCACATTACGTTATGTAAGATATATGATAACGAAATTTGCACAGTGAAACTGGAGTTGGCCGAAATAGTGAATTAATGAATATGTTAGTAGGGTAGGGAGTACATTTTTTTATCGAAGTAAAAATCCGATTAATAGTAAAGGTACGGGCTAAGTTGCACCGCTATGCATGTGAGTGGCTAGGCAGGCTTGAAGAAAACTGCAAGCCAGGTACAAAAAAATGTGATGGGAGTAAAATAAATTCTGGAGCTGCGAGCTGTGAGCTGTAACCGGAAAAATCACGCTAGGGACTCGATAGTTACACTGAGGGCGATGGTTGCGCGCCACATCATTTCGGGACACAAAATGCGCGCCGCAACGAAGTGGGACACAAAATGCGCGCCGAATAGAAATGGGGCCAAAATACGCGCCGATCCGGTACGTGAAACAGTTAAACAGTTTTCATGGTTCGGCGCGCAGTTGCGCCCCACTCCGCACACCATTTTTCGCATCTTTTCGGCAATTTATCTGAAAGGCACAAAGAATCCGCCGTAACTGCAGTTGTTGTACTGGTTTTTCCGCACGAACAGCCCTCACATGAGTAGCGGAGTCGAGTGGCCTAACAAGGAAAACTCTTACCATGGAATCGCTCTTTAGTGCTGCAAACCACAGTTTTGTAGAGAATTTCACGATGTAACTTTTCCATAGAAAATTTCTTCAATCTTTAAAAAAGTTATGAGTCTTGGAAATTATAGGAAACTGAAATTTTGCCAATTTTTGCATTTCGTTGTCGAGCAATTTGTCACATAAAGGCGTCGGACAATTTGTCATACTCTTCGTTTAAAGGGACGCGGTCACCGTTTTGACCCTTATGTATACTTTGTGTGTTTATTAACTGCACATTATGAAAAACATAGTGTTCGAAAAAATCCGACGAAAAACGCTGTTTTCAGCGAGAAATTCATTGATTAAAAAAGTTGCGTCCGATCCAAGGTCCACAGTTAGCCATAGAAAACCAAATGTGATAATGCCCGCGAGGTATTCAACCGATTAATTGGTGGAATAACGTTCGTCGAGTCATTTTCAGCACGGCCATGTGCTAGACAATTACTAGGGTTACGGTGCGTATTGGTTCGAGGACAAAATGTTTCGTCATCATTTTACTCGCTGCTGCCGCATTTCTTGCAAAACTTTTTTCCCAACACTATGCGTTATAAATTATGAAGATAATAAAAACACAAAGTATACATAAGGGCCAAAACGGTGACCGCGTCCCTTTAATGTTCAGAACCTCTGTGGAACAAGTCATAAGTCATAAGCTCACTTTGAAAATGAAGTTTGAACTCATTCAAATAAACGTGGACGCTCTTATGGCGTGAAAGATATTAATTTATTAATTGGCATTTTTTCCATTTCGTTGAAAAACAGTTTTCACACTTTTTTTTGAGTGATTTGTTTCAATTATTCACACTGGTTCACAAATTATCGCTGACTCACAAATTATCATTGTAGTCGCGCTCATGCGAACTAATCTTAATCTATGCAAATTTTCTGTAAAATTTCAATTTTCCATATATTAAATTTCAAAGGCACATATTTTTTCTTAGAGAAGAGAGTGGAGGAAATTTTCTATGATGAAGTTGTAGAGCGTAAAATCCTCTACAAAACTGTGTGGTTTGCGGCTGCAAAGGCTCCATGGAAGCCAAGATTTTGGCCCGCCAGCTCCAAGAACATTCGTTTCGGGACGTTTATGCGCTGTTTGGCCACGCCAGTGTTAATCATTCTTCCGACATAATAATCATATACGTTCAGAACACTTATGCATAGTTGCATAGAGCTATTGCGTTCCAAATACGCTAATTGGGAAAAGATCACCAGTTGTGCACATAAGCCCCGGTCCTGTATGTGGACCTGAGAATTAGTTGCTTGAGAACTTGCGAATATGTACTGGACGGATTGGACCAAAAAGCAGCAGTAGCGTAGACGTAAAACAAGCACAGCTGAGAAAGTATGTGCCTTCTAACATCACAATAAAACGAAATAACTGTCGATCCCTGAGCCCATATGTGGCTAGAAAACTGTGGCGCCGACTCCGAAGTTGCAAGGCGACCAAATGTACCCAGTTTAGAAAAAAAACTAAGTATCAGTCATTGCTTTGACCACAAAATGACCAAAAAGTGTGGTCCTAAAGACTGAAAAAACTAAAGCCATCGTTACCTGATTTCCTCCGAGCTCCGAATCCAACTTTTAAATGTCAATTACGTGTTACATACGTCCTTTTTCCCTTTTCCCTCCTGAGGTCGCACCGCGTTAGTAGCTGGGCCTCTTAAACGTGCCTAGCCTATGTGTGTTTATCTCTTTCATTGACATTGTCCGTTTGTTAAATCGTATTGCTTGAATAAAGAGTTATATATATATTCGCCACTGCGTTTCCCTCGGGGAAATTTTCCCTGGGGACAGAAAATAGCATTCTAAGGTGAGACACGCAGAGAAAAAGACGGGGAATTCCCCGAGGGGAAGTGAGTAGTGAATGGTCTCTAGAAAAAAATCGCGAAAGAAAGTTAATAACTCTAGTGAATAACTCGAAGAAAGTACACAGGTCCGAAGCAAAATTCAAAAACAATGGGCTTAGTAGATTACCTACTGTTGGAGAGCAGTTTCTCTGGCACAGTTCTCTTAGTCTAGCAAAAAGACCTCTCCCGTCTATTTTCTAGTGTGTTTCGTATGTAACCGCCACTTGGACGCGAAATCGAGACTATCAACCGCGTTGATTTGCACTAACACTAAATGCAGCTGCGATTCGACGCTTCTCTACTGGAAACACTTTAGCCCTTGTGTGATTCTGCTCGGGTTGATAAGAAAATATTTCATTGCTTTAAAAAAAATACTTTATTTCATTGCACTGTACCGAAATAAAATACTGTAGAAGGATGGTAGAATCTATCGAAACTGAAGTAACGCGAACGGATGGAAAAGGACCCTGTCGTTTTTCTAGAGTCTGCGTCTCACCTGCCGTCATTGGTCATGCCCGCCAGCGATTCCAACTGGAATGTGCCTCGACGACCGCAACAAATGTTTCCGATTTCTAGTGGAAATGCCTGACCGCGAGATCTCATCCATGTGCTGGGACCAAATCGTCCATGATGATAAGACAGAGGTGTGCTAAACGCTTACAAAATGCACAATCTTAACATTAGAGCTGAATTCACTCCTCCTCCTTGTTCTACTTTTAACGTACGTAAAATGTATGTTCAGATGCTAATGCGGTATGATCACCCAATGTATGAGTACGTGGGATTCTGCAGCGCAAGCGAAATGGCCATTCGACGAAACCTGGAATTTGTGGCTGAGGAACTCGAGACCTCCAAGCGAGGATCGGCAGCGAGAGAAGCTTTTTGTGGAAGATATCAAGTGTGAGTCTTGTACCGTGTTTTACCAATTCTTCACCCGCCACATTGATTCACAAGTTTATGGATTATCGATATTCCAGCAAACTTTGCAATGTTCACTTTGGAAATGTTTGGCTTTCAAAACACTATTTCAACGCGGATACTAACCTTTCTTTATCTTTGTAGGTATATCTTATACTTCGACAACAATAAGGTGGATTCCGATAGTACGCTCAAAATAGATGTGTAGGTTTCTTCACTAACTACTGTACACAAAAGAGACCTGAATCCTGAGTTTACGGCCGAGCCTTTTGGAGTGAAGAGTTAGTCTCCTCGTTTTCGTGACCGGTTTCTAGAGAAGAACACTTCGCCACTCCGTCACTTACACTCTTATTTTAGAACCGTGTATGCCACCATAGCTGACATACTCATCGCGATCTTCGGAGTGAACTTGTTCAACTTTTGGGGCGCGTCTCGGCGTCGCCATTTGGGTATGCAAATGCTACCTCCTTCAAAACAAACTTAGAAAACGAAGCTATGTGCACAAACCGCGTAAATGACGCAGCGAATGCAATTTTAAAATGTGAAACCTCGTGTTTTTTGCCATATGTTCTAACGAAACTAATTCAGCAAATTGAGCAAATTAGCTGTTGTCAATTCACAACTGCGAGGATATAAATAATGAAATGTAACGTCGCTTCGCAACAATTAATAACTGGAGTTTCAGACCGACAGGTGGGCGAGTACAAGAGACAACAGATGCGCGCTCACTATCACCAGAAGATCGACGTCTACATGGAGAACAAGAGAAGGGAAAAGGCCCAGGAGCACAAGGATGTGGGTCGTCATTCGTACTTTCGCCTGGGCATAGAACAAGGCCATTTTCCTATCGCTGCAAACCGTTACAATTGATGTAATTGATGAAACATTGTTGTCATGCCGGCTACTTTTAAAATATATTTCTACGCGAAACATGGCGTCTTAGCCCCATGGGACGCTCGCACAATCCACAATTCTAGCAAACCATGGCTATTTTTTCTTGCGCTTGAACAAAGTATGCTTCTATAGAGTTGATCGTGAATGAGGGCGTCACTACCCACGATCTGCCAGGTCACTAATGTTGCAATTAAAGGGTATGGTCGAGGACTTCGATAGGCTGCCGATGGAAAATGCAGAACCGCGTTCATCGACTGTAACCAAGAAGACGGCCACGAAAACTGGAAGAAAGAGCGCGCTGAAGGTGAGAAAACATATGATACTATTATAGATATGAGACTGTGAAAAACATACTAGTCCCTCAAAAAAGAACAAGGATTGTAAACAAAGACAGTGTATTGTATAATATCACTATTATTTCCGGAAGAGAGAATCTTAGACTCTGTTTGTATTCCAAAAACTTTGTATCTTGGTCTCGTGTACTGCCTGAGTCTCAGCTAGATTTGCTTTCTCAAAAAAAAATTAATTAAATAATCTAAGGGCAAGAAGAAGAGTGGGAAACGCTCAAAGACGACAACCGGCAAGGGCAAAAAGAGCAAGACTGGCAAGGTGTCGAAGTCCAAGGGCACCACTGGCAAGAAGATCAAGAAGAGAAAGCTCAAGAAGGTCTACAAAAAGGTGTCCAAGGCTTCCGCTACTGCCCCGACGTCCGCTACGTCCAAGTCGAAAGCCACCGGTTCCGCCCTCGCCGCCTCCAAGTCCAAGGTCCTCTTTGCCAGTGCCACGACAGCAAAGCCGATCACGCAGAAGTCCGGGTCAAAGGTCACCACGGGAGGAAAAGCGTCGACCAAGAAAGGATCAAAGGCCACCGGAATGAAGTCCAGAACCGTCACGGTGAGTTTGATAGCCTTCATAAATAGAAGGAAGTAGTAGTCGTCGTCGTAATAGTAGAAGATAGAATTTGTAGTAGTAGTAGTAGTAGTAGTAGAAGTAGTAGTAGTAGCAGTAGTCATGCTAGTCCAAAATTCGCACGCGTCCTGGTTTCCTGTTGACTTTTATTGATTTCTTACATTTAATCACAAAAGTTTCGTCAGATGCGCAATGCTCGGAAACATTTGCAAGGAAATGCGCAGCATATGTCTTTCAAATTTATTTTTAGTTCTGCTCGAGAAGCGCTGGACCGGTCGCTCGCAAGGTAAAGATGCCCAAGCGCAGAAAGAATAAGAACAAGAAGCGCCTCGTCAAGATCCCCGTCGCCATTCCGCTGATGCACCCGAACGCCGCCGAGATCCAGAAGAAAATCGTTGGAACCTACCGCCCACCCGTGTACGACTACGAGATTGTTGCCGAACAGAAGACGCAGGTGTGAAAAATTGACTTGAGAATAAGTGCATAGCAATAGTGGTACTTCGACAATTGCGCATCATTAACTAACGGTTAGTACGTATTAAGCACATACACACGAAAGTGAAAACCCCGATTTCGCCCCGATCATTGGCCGAAAAACCCCGGTTTCGCCCCGAATCTTTCAAAAAATAAAAACCCTAAACGCCGAACGCGTCCCGATTTCGCCCCGATCGCAAATAATCGGGGCGAAATTGAGAACAAGGCCGGATTTCGCCCCGATTGTATCAAAAAACACCGATTTCGCCCTGATCATTGGCCGAAACCGCGATTTCGCACCGATTTTTTTCCAAAAACCCCGATTTCGCCCCGATCATTTGCCGAAAAACCCCGATTTCGCCCCGATCATTTCCCAAAACCCCGAATTTGCCCCTATTTTTTTCCAAAAAGCCCCGATTTCGCCCCGATCAAGGCCCGTTTTTTTGCGGCACTTGATCGGGGCGAAATCGGGGTTTTTGGTTTCCCATGTTGCACAGTGGAGTGAAAGTACAAAATTAGAATTAATTCACATACTTTTAAGAAATCGGAACTCCGCTCCCAGGAAGCCATTGAGAAGACTCAGGTGAGTAATTAGCAGATATTGAGTAAATAATTAGCTTTAGTATTCCAGTCTAATATAATTTTACATATTCTTTACAAGTTAACTCTTATAAGTTACATTATAAGTCATAGGTTATAAATACAAGCTAACACAATAAGTTTACATTACATATTCATTCTAGCAGTCGTCCAAACGCCAAGCCCGACAAAACCCTACGGGGCCGAAGGGAAAGAACACCAAGGTATGCAACTGAAGGGGCAACAGCGCAATGTCAAATTAACGACTTAAAATGATAAATGACAACACAACTAAACCTAGTTTGCGATTTTGATCATATTCTGGGCTCGGGAACTGCAACTGGTACAGGTCTTAATATTATCGTTTCCGACGAAACACTGTCCAGTGGGGCAGATGGCGTGCGTAACTGCGCAATCCTTCTAAGCTACATTTCACTATTTCACTGTCCAGTGGGGCAAATGGCCTGCGTAACTGCGCAATCCTTCTAAGCTACACTTTACTATTACAGAAAGTGTCCCGGACAAGGAAAACGGAAGGTGCCCTCAGCGAGAAGACGTGCATTGGCTCCGAAACCGCGAGAGACAGGTCGATGTCCGCTAAGAGCAAAAGCAAGAAGGCAAAGGGAAAGGGCCAGGTATTATAAACGTACATATGATGTAATAGACATAGTCAAAACAAAAACACTATCCATAAGCGTGAAAGTAGCAGCACCGCTCAAATTATAGAAATACAAAGTACATGCACATGACCGAGATGAATGTCCAAACCCGAACCGCGAAAATGCAGGGTTTCAGCAGGGAATAGATTGTATCCTAGTTTCCTTACATCAATCATGAGTAAGTAAAATCCACATTCAGGCACCCAAGGACAGGAAGCACACCCTGAGCGAGAAGACAGCCGAGGATTCTGTGGCAGCCGCAGCTAGGACGAAGAACGTGAAAAAACCGAAAGAGAAGGCCGACAAGAAAAGCAAGGTAATAAATAAACACTTTCTATATAGTAGTAGTGGGTAGTCCTCCCCCCCCCCCCATAGCAAACGTTCGAAAACAACAAGAATGTTAAAGGGAATATGTATGCCCTTTTTGAAGTTAAGCTGTATTAATAGAATGTGTGTTCCTCTTTAAGGAAACAACAACAAAAATTGTTAAAAGTTTCCCATTTAAAAGAAAATGATTTTCAAAGTTCATCTTTTCCATAGTAAACGCGTTGCTTGACCCCCTGGCTTACACGGCAGTGCTGATGGAGCAAAAAATTTTGCATATGTGTGCATACATCGGCATATAGCATTCAACAGCGACATATTTGCATGCAAATGAGAATATTCGAATTTACATATTCAGTCGCCTACTTAAATTCATGTCTGGTGTGGAAACTCTAGTTTCGCAGTTGTTTTGCTCATTTTGAGTGCCTACATATTCCCTTTAAAGGAAGGCAGTCACTTCAAAATCAACTTTTTTATTCGATTTTTATTAGAAGCAAGCAGATTTATAAAACAATATGCAGCCCATAAAAATCCACATAAAATGGAACTCAGGGAGAGAAATCAATGAGAATGAGTTTTGATAAATGACCGACGCCGGTGCATATATGCAATTGCCAGGGGTACTTGGAGAGTGAACAGCCTGCAGTGTTACACCTGGCGCGTGGTTTATCACTGCAGGGTATTTATTATGAAACTCTATACGGGCAATTATAAACTACGGTATATAAGTAAAAGTCATAAACAGGGATTTCTCTCCCTGAGTTCGTTTTGCCGTACTTTGGCGCTGGAATCGTCGTTTTCTTCACATACTTGAACAATTAATGAAAAGCGAATAAAAAATACGAATTTGTAGTGACTGCGATCCTTTAACTGTGGAAGATTGCGAAATAAGTGCATTCATAAGAGCAAAGCTTAGGATTCGGGTTAAAGGACAGCCCTGCGTCGTAGAATATTATGAACATATTTCCAGACTGCCCAAAAGGAATCCAAGAAAGATGTCCTCTCGGAACGGACCGCGCTCGCCTCGGATTTCGAGGTCAATGTCAAGGGAGGAAAGAAGCCGAAGGGCAAGGGAAAGAAGGTCGCAAAGGAGCAGGTATAACACAAAGACGGATTGACATATCTTAGCAGACCGTAATCTGCAATGCCCCAGTTTCTATTGTATCGGTTATTGTATCTATTGCTGATCCGGGTTGGGGGATCCGGGTTGCTTGGGGGGATTCGACGCATTGGTTGTAATGGTTAGTTTAACTGCAAATATGTTTCATTACCATTACAGAAGGCCGGCAGCAAGAGGAGTGCGGAACCACTGAGCGAAAAAACAGCGAGAGGATCGGAGGTTGAGCCAAAGTCCAAGGAAGTGAACAAGGATACGGACAAAAAACCCCCGGCCAAGGAACAGGTAAACAGTGTATCTAAGTTGTAATAGATAATAAATGGGTTTGTTACAGTCTTCATAGACTGCAGGCGCGGAGGTTGTATATACTATGATGTTGTACTGCGAATTCGCAAAGGAAAAAAAACCAAAAAGAATTCTCTTGGAATTCTTTTTGGATTTCTTGCTCTGCGAATTCGCAGCATTTCTGGTGCGAATTCGCAGTGCAAAATCCTAGGCGAGAGAGCAGGCACTGCGGGGAGGGCGAAAAGCTTTTTTACGTTATTCGGTGCGAATTCGCAGGGCACATAAGAGTCTGCGAATTCGCACCGGGTATTTTGCCGGTGTGAATTTGGAAAGACTGCTGTGCGAATTCGCACACCCCACTTTTCCCGTGCGAAATCGCAATCCATTAACAGAGCACCAAGTAGACAAATATACAATTATTTCAGAAGCGTGCTGGAAAGAAAAGTGGCGAACCACTCAGCGAAAAGACAGCGAGGGATTCAGAAGTAGAGCCGAAGTCGAAATCCAAGGGCGCCAGAAAGAACAAGGGTCAGAAGGACCAGGTCAACCAGGTGTGTAATATGCATTGTACAAAAATGCTACTTAAATATCACTATATCTAGATGCTGTAGTTTCAAGGTGAGTAAAGAAATACACCATTAAGTTACTAAATGGGATTTATTCTAGAAACGTGCACAGAGAAGCGCAGAGCTTCTGAGCGAGAAGACGGCCGTCGGATCAGAGGCTGACGTCAAAAATAAGGTATGAATGGCACCTGATCATTAGTTTGCTTTGCCGTTCATTAGTTTGCAAGTGTATGTGGTAGTTGCAGTTCCATCCCCGTAGGGAGATAAAACGGGAATGTGGTGAGCAGTAAGCATTGGTTTTGTAAGTATAAATAAATAGGACCACTTTAGGTCACCACAAAGGCCAAGAAGGAGGTTCCTGTCGCCAAGGAGGTAACCGAAGGCAAGAAGGATGCAGCAGTGCTAAAGCCAGTGGAGCGCAAGACCAAGGCGGCTGCGGGAGAGAAGAAAAGGGTATTATAAAAATTAACACTTTTGGAGAATCGGTGTTTGTCAGTTCGTACACTCAGTGAAGTCGGCAAGTTCGGCGTATTCTACAAGAGCAACACTATCATAAAACAATGAACTATCGATCGTGTACTATAGTTCGCGCTTCTGATCGGGGTCAACATATTGCATAATCAGCATTAATGCTAGTAATGTATCCGTACTTAAATAATAATTCTAGGGCCTCACAAAGGACGTACGCAAGGGCAAAGAAGCCTCCAGGTTGAGCAAAGAAAAGGTCGTCGAGAAGAAGTCGACCAAAGGGTCCAAGGAAGCCCCTAAGTTAAACACAGAAAAGGCCGACAAGAAGTCCGCCAAAGAGGCCGCAGCGAAGGCTACAGTGCCACCGAGCAAGAACTCCAGTGTTGGAAAGGGACCGAAGGAAAAGGTACGTACAGATAACACATCCACCTCAGCATGCTCCAATATTGAGACCACACAAACCATAATGCTCAAAATAGCAGTAAGATAGTTGGCATTGACTTCCGACATCTAAGCAAAAAGTGACCGGTGACGTCGACTTGTGAGATCCCAAGCGACCAACCGATCTCCCTAATAGTTAGCTGAGTGTGGGCAGCCAAAAACCTTATAATCTATCAATAAACAACAATTATTTAAGAGTTCCCTGTCAACCACCGGAAAGCCTTCTTCTGGCAGCAAGGCCAAATGCATGGACGACCCGCCTACGAAGGCAATCAAGGCAGCAGTCAAGGACAATAAGGAAGCTGCCAGGGCAAAGGCTGCCCAAAAAAGAATGAACATGACGAATACTATCGAAAATTTAATGTTTTGTTAGGCGTTCGTAGTGGTTAAAATATAATGTTCGTGGTAATTCATAAGCTTAATAAATAGTAAGTCAATGGTGAATTGGAAGTTGTAAAATAAAGGAAAGCGGACGGTTCTATGTGAGAAAAGTACGGTTTGTAACAACACCGCTTCATTATTACGAAATCCGATGTACAGTTTTAGCCTCTGCATTGTAGAATTTTGTAGAATTAGAATTTGGAGATTTATTCTAGTGAAGCGTACCTAGTCGAGCGGGTATTACGCAAGACATATTATCCGCACCTATGTTAAATTTCCCGTCCAATAAAATATTTCCCCAAGAAGAGTAGTAATGGGCTTATACAATGGAATGATTCTTCTAAGTTCTAAGCTTACGGTGGGTTAGAATTAGATTTCGAGGCACTTTAGCTTTCGCGACACCATGTTTGGCAGAAGATGACGACAGCATAATAAGACAACACTAGAACCAAATCCACTGCTGGTGCATAAACAAAGGTACCCCGGTACCCTCTAAAATATAAAATGATAAATTATTCACACCCGTCTTTCTTACTAATAGTCAACAAGTCATATAAAGTAGTAGACATCTCTAAAATGTCAACATTATCATTCAAAACTTCACAAACGTATGGGTAAATAAAACATCCCTTGATAGAGTCCACATTGTGAATTGGATAACAGGATAACTTACAACAACCGCCGCAAGATTAAAAAAAAACAAGCCTTCATTTCACACTCGCCTGAGTGTCGGGTGGCACTAATTGGTTCGCATACACACATAAGCAAAATTCAAGCGAAATGCTAGCCCCTTTGGAAAATTCTGCATATGATAAGCAAATCCTATGTACAAAATTACGACCGTACAAAATTAGCATAGGATACATAGGATTTGCTTATTCTATGCAAATTTTGCAAAAGAGGCTAGCATTTCGCTTTAAAAGGACACAAGCCTTCAATAAAGAAAGAAGGAACAAACACATAAAATTCACACTACAAATGCATACAATAAAGAGACAGATTCTTAATATTTATATCAGGAATTATTTGTTCTTTCAAAATATGTCCTGTTTTGCCATACGAATACCAAAAAAGGTTGACTAATACTTCGTTTTCGTCCTGCCGGGGACTAGTTTTAAAGTAACAAATGGTCATATTTACTTTTTCTTTCATGAAAAACAAGAACTGTACGGCTAATAAATAGCATAAAACCAAATTGATACCCTAACTAAGCGCCTCACGACTTTTTTATACCAATAAGGGACCTAGTGTCCAATTTTCCGAAAAATAGGTCAATGTAAAAACGGCAACTGATCTTTGTTATAGAATGTTAATTCTATATAATGAAGCAATTAATATTGTTGTCCTTTTAGGTACTTGTGCTTTTCCCGCTACCGGTCCACAATTGTTGAAAGACAATAGCACCGCACTGGTCGTATCGCCCGGATTCTTCTGGAATTCAAATGAAACACAACCTGAATACTACAACGCGTCCAAGTGTCAGTGGATAATAACTGTTCTACCGGGGCAAAAGCTCGAAGTCGACGTGGATGGAACGGTAATTCAGTCCTTCCTTCATTATATTGAAGCGAAATACCGGTCGGTTTTTGAAACGCATCGTGGACAACTGAATTCCTCCGTATTTATGCTAATTTGCTCGAGTTTAGCTCGATATTTTATTCTAATTTATGTTCATTTGCATATGCTGCATAATAATGCTGATGTACTCGATGCGTTTCAAAAACCGGCATGTATTTTGCTCTAAAAATTAAAACGAGCGGAGGCCGTTTTCACCAACATTTACTTCTGTCATACATTTTTGACCATCAAAAAGGTACTTAGGTTACGTAAATTTATGACAGAAGGCAACACGCCTTTTGATGGATTTCACCAACATTTACTTTTTTTGAAGGAAAACGTCGTTGGATAACAGCTAGATTAGTTTTTAAAACGAATATGCTATACATCTAAGTAATTACCAATAGTTATTTACCACGTAAACAAGAAATAGCTAAATAATCAAGAGTGTAATCACTTTATTAATATGTGAAATTTGTTTCGAAAACTGAAATCATTGTTATCTAATGTTTACAAAGCATATTTACCATAAAAACCATACAATTATTAAACAGTTCAGTTAATCAGCTCTCATAATGGTGAAAAAACCGAAGTACGGGGATACTTCCACCTTTTTGGCCTAAGTACGCCTCCCATGCTATAGGCGTACTTCTGTCAAAAAGGTACTTAACCTAAGTACCTTTTTGACAGAAGTAAATGTTGGTGAAACCGGAAGTACCGCGCGCTTTTGACTGAAGTACCCTTTTTGACAGAAGTAAATGTTGGTGAAAACGGCCTCGGGATCAATCGAGTCTTATCCCTTTCTCATGATATGCTAATGTGCTACGAATACACGAGCGACTGGAAGCGAGACACCCACCTACAGCGTAAGCGGAAAAGCGATTTAAAAGAATGGATAAAACAAAATTATGGGTTGTAAGAAATATACTGATCCACACAGAAAATACAATCATAGCATAACATTGTATCCGTATCCTATAGCTTTTATGTTTTACACATCAACTCTTGGTAGCTGAGCATCGTCATTTCATAACAGGCACCTTCAACAAGTCGGATCTTTACCGGAGCGGAGCCTATGTGATCGCGTAAAAAATCACCCAACGCAACAACGTGTTCAAGGCCTTAGCAGGAAGCACATGGGGTAACCAGAAGGAAACGCTACGCCTCACCTACAAGGCTATCTCCCAAGCAGTGTATGCCTATGCAGCCCCAGCCTGGTCCAGCTTCGTCTCCACCTCCGCCATTGACTCGATCCAGCGTGCCCAGAATGCAGCCCTCAGAACCATCACAGGGAACCACAAAATGGCAGACATAGATCACCTCCACTCAGAGGCAAAGATAATGCAAGTCCGCAGCCATCACATGCTCTCCGCTCAATTCCTCGCTCGCTCCTCTGATCCGAGCCACGCCTGTCACGGAATCCTGCAGAAGCCCCTTCCGCCTCGCAACATGAAAGCGAGCACCCGCATGGCCCATAAGAACACGGTCATGGCAGCTATCGCAGGAGCCTCCGACCCAAGCTGCGCAAAGGCAGTCGCCGGCGCAGTCCACACAATAGCAGTCGCCGAGGAAAAACGCACACTCAAGCCACCCGCCATCCTGGGGGGGGGGGGGGGACCGCCACCAGACATCCACAAAGAAGAAGCAGATCTTCCGCGAAACGTCAGATGCACCCTCAGCCAACTCCGCTCCGGTCACAGCAGATTCACGAACCACTACCTCCATCGTGTTGACGACAGCGTTCCAGACTCTTGCCCAGATTGTGGAAACAGCCCCCACGACGTCCACCACCTCTTCACATGCCCGCCCACCCCACGACGCTCATTCCTACCAATTTATGGAATCAGCCACGGGAAGTGGCAACATTTTTAGGCCTCTTATAGCCCATCTCGCGAGGATGATCAACCACGCTGGCTGCCTCCGGCAACAACAACAACAACATCTGTCATGTTTCCAAAACCGGCTGTTATATCGCTTTAAACACACTGTATTGAATTATTTGAACATGAAGCATGTAAAACATTTATTTGTTTCTATGTTTTAGAATCCAAGCCATTTTAGGATTTTGGACCCGGTGCTTGGCTCCTTCACCGATAGCTCAGCGGCTGAATCTCTATTTTTTGTGTTTTCCTCTTGAGGCGCTGCGGCCGGAGGCACAACCTTCAACGAGAACCCGAACGAGAACGGAGCCCCCTGAAAATGTAACGCTAAATTTCCAAAAATTAGATTGCTTGTTTTACTTACTTTTATAACGCCCGGTTTTTTTATAATAATAATAATAATAATTTATTGACACATTATATAAAGTGTATAAGTGTGCATCATATAAAATGATGATGAGAAGGTTGGCAAATTAAGCCACATGCAACGATTACCTTGACGTTCGTTTATAAGAAAAGAGTAACACCTTGCTACAAATCAATTTCCAATAAAATTGAGCGTGTCGCCATAGTTAAGATTTTTGAATTTTCGTGCATTACCTCAGAAAATAAACAAAGAATAAGGGATAAGCCCTAAGAATATTGCAAACAAACTCTACATTGGATGCACTTCCGTCGAGCGTGAAGGTGTGCTTTGTGCCTGTGGTTGCGGACATGGCGCTGTTTACGTATTTTGACTTTGTCGTTTTCACGATTTTCACGATCAGTGTTGCTTGCCAGATTATCTCTCTCCCTCTCTATCCTTCTCCATCACCCGCCCCCTCCCTCTCCCTCTCTCTCTTTCTCTCTCTTCTCCAGACTGCATATTTATTGTGTAACATTCAGTGGAATATTTGTTGAATTGCTTACTATTGAGATCCCGGATCTCCTTCCCAAAGCACAGTGGTTGCGCCCAAATTGGACACATTAAACGACACCTAAATAATTAAACGGATACATTTAATTAAACGGAAATATTTTTTTTACGCGATCACATAGGCTCCGCTCCGGTAAAGGTCCGACTTGTTGAAGGTGCCTGTTATGAAATGACGATGCTCAGCTACCAAGAGTTGATGTGTAAAACATAAAAGCTATAGGATACAATGTTATGCTATGATTGTATTTTCTGTGTGGATCAGTATATTTCTTACAACCCATAATTTTGTTTTATCCATTCTTTTAAATCGCTTTTCCGCTTACGCTGTAGGTGGGTGTCTCGCTTCCAGTCGCTTGTGTATTCGTAGCACATTAGCATATCATGAGAAAGGGATAAGACTCGATTGATCCCGAGGCCGTTTTCACCAACATTTACTTCTGTCAAAAAGGGTACTTCAGTCAAAAGCGCGCGGTACTTCCGGTTTCACCAACATTTACTTCTGTCAAAAAGGTACTTAGGTTAAGTACCTTTTTGACAGAAGTACGCCTATAGCATGGGAGGCGTACTTAGACCAAAAAGGTGGAAGTATCCCCGTACTTCGGTTTTTTCACCATTATGAGAGCTGATTAACTCAACTGTTTAATAATTGTATGGTTTTGTTTATTTTGTATCCAACTTCTAATTAATTTCTTGCTCATATTCCTGCTAAACTTTTCACGTGTTGAAAACGTTTATTTTGAAGAAAAAAATGGATTAGAAAGGTAGTTTACTTCCAGGCACGTCCCTTCACACTTCACAATATGCTGCTTTGAAAGCAGCACATGGTGGTCTATCTTAAACTACTCAACCGTCGGCAGCTCTATTGTATTACAAAGATGAAAATTAGCATGTGTCTACAATCCATCCATGGTGTGGGGGTTTGCTGCTTACCAACACTGCCTCTAGACATTAACTGCTAATTGGACACGGAGATTGTGCATCAAAAATGTTAGTTGGTCACAGAGAAGGGATATGTAAAGCTATGATGAGCGGAATATGGAAATGTATGATAGAGTCGCGATCAAATATGCTCGAGCAGGAAGACAGGTTGTCTGATGTGCTAAATAGAAAAGAATAAATATTGAAAGAGCTAGAGAAAAGCTGCCTGTCAGGTTGGTGTGGATTGGAAGTTACCAACGTAACACAACACGTATCAGAATCAAATATGCCGTTGTCGACAGTTGAAGTTTATGCGTGCACAAAAATGCTACTAAGGCTCAGGCTTAGGTTTAGGCTTAGGCTTAGGCTTAGGCTTAGGCTTAGGTTTAGGCTTAGGCTTAGGCTTAGGCTTAGGCTTAGGCTTAGGCTTAGGCTTAGGCTTAGGCTTAGGCTTAGGCTTAGGCTTAGGCTTAGGCTTAGGCTTAGGCTTAGGCTTAGGCTTAGGCTTAGGCTTAGGCTTAGGCTTAGGCTTAGGGCTTAGGCTTAGGCTTAGGCTAGGCTTAGGCTTAGGCTTAGGCTTAGGCTTAGGCTTAGGCTTAGGCTTAGGCTTAGGCTTAGGCTTAGGCTTAGGCTTAGGCTTAGGCTTAGGCTTAGGCTTAGGCTTAGGCTTAGGCTTAGGCTTAGGCTTAGGCTTAGGCTTAGGCTTAGGCTTAGGCTTAGGCTTAGGCTTAGGCTTAGGCTTAGGCTTAGGCTTAGGCTAGGCTTAGGCTTAGGCTTAGGCTTAGGCTTAGGCTTAGGCTAGGCTTAGGCTTAGGCTTAGGCTTCGGCTTAGGCTTAGCTTTTAGGCTTAGGCTTAGGCTTAGAGCTAGGCTTTTCCCTTTCTCCACTTGGGCAGTAAAAGCTACCGATGAGGAAGAGAGAAAAATAGAGATATAGAATAGAATGAGAGTCCGGGAGAGGTGGGAAAGGAAGCTTGAGAAACAGAAATATAGACAGGGGAAATGGAAATAGAAATACCCTGTTAATCCCCGACCCGATGCCTCCCAAATTATGGATTTCGACCCCACTGCCGACACAAAATATGACTGAAATTTGCAGTGCTGACCATTTAACAGTACAAAAATAGTGTAGCATTACTGTAGAAATGAACAGTGACACCATGCCAGCCTAACTGATCCAAGTCAGAGACGGAGTGAGATAGAGAGGGTGAGAGCGAAGCGAGAGAGAGAGAGAGAGACAAGTGGAGAGAGAGGAGAATGATATATATATACCAGCCGTTCGAAGAGCCCTACGGGCTCTTCTCCGCCTGGAGGAATCGGCCTTCGGCCGATTGTTTCCTTATTTAAAAAAGGATTGCTACAATTTAAAAAGTTAACTCTCGTCTCTTTCTCCTCCCACACATTCACACGTCTCTGATTGTGGAAACGTATAATAATCAGTTTGGATCACCACTCGACTAATGCTACCATGCAAATTTGCTATTGAAGGTGCTGTATGTAGGGCAGAGGATTATGCTTGGGATAAGCTAGCATAGCGTTGGACTATGAATCGAGAGGTTATGCGCTGCTGTGGGTTCGAATCTCGCCAGCGGCAAAGATTTTGTATGCTCTTTGACAATAGAAAATTTTCTTTATGAAAGGATTTCGTTATGTTCACACAAACAAAAAAGTAAACTCTTCTCCTTTATATAATAAGATATAGAGAGATATATAAATATATATCATATATATATCTATATATATATATATATATATATATATATATAGATATATATATATATATATATATATATATATATATATATATATATATGATGTGCTCAAACAAACACAGTTACTAAACTTCCGAGATAAAGAATATTTATTAAGCGGGAATAAAAGTATCATAAAAATTCAATTTCTTTTCGTAAGAAAAGTGCCAAAACGGTGGAAGGGTAGACTTTTAAAGAGACCTAAAAATGCCCGTCTTTCGTGGAATAGCACACAAATTTCCCCACTCGTAGTCCCATTTTCAAAGCGCACGCTGGGCGAATGCCAGCGAGGATATTTTCATTGACAAAGCCGCCGCCGCAAATATTTTTACTAATCCGACTGGCGAAAATATCATAATTGACTCAGTTGCCAGCAAGGCATTTTCCCTAGCAAAAATAATCACCAAGCCTGACAGTTGCGAAGTCTGACGAAGCACTGGCGAAACGGTAGCACGGGAGGCTCTGCAGAACAAAACATTAACATACACACACACGCGCACACACACACACGCGCGCACACACAGTCACACGCGCACACACACACACATACACACACACACACACACACACACATATATACACACACACATACACATACACGCACACACACACACACACACACACACATATACACACACACATACACACAAACATACACACACACAACAAGTTACAATACCGCTTTAAATGAGTTATGGCCTCTCACATTTTTTCGGCAAATAATGCATATTATGCTTGATACACCTTGCCCTTTCATGAGGAAGATCAAAGGCCTATCTGAAGAGCCCGATCAGAGGGTCTCCTAACCTAAATGGCCCCTAAATGAATAGGAATGCAGTTGACTGTCATGTTTGGTTGAAACCTTCTGCGATGTCCTCGGAAAGAGTGTGAAGCGCAGTCGTGGTTGATCTACCGGAGGTGAAACCGTGTTGGTGAGCCGCGGGTTGCATGTGTGGTCTTATGACTTCCAGGAGGAGACGTTCCATTATTTTGGCAATGGGTGATAGCAGAGAGATTGGACGATATCCCGAGCCGTTCGTTGCTTCTTTGCCTGGCTTCAGAAGGGGGAGTATGATGGATGATTTCCATATCATCGGTATCCTGCAGCTTCTGAGGGAGTCGTTGATAATGTGGGTGACTGCTGCTATGCCTCGTTTGCCCAGATGATGGAGCATGACGGGTGCGAGTCCGTCAGGGCCGATGGCACGCGATTTCTTGGATCTCCTGATGGCCGTTCCGACTTCTGTTGTTGTGAAGTCTTCGAAGTCTTGAGTGGACAGTTCTTGAGTGCGTCTGCGTATTTTCCTGTTGCCCTTGTCCGTGGAGTATTCAACGGGTCGGGTGAAACCTTTGTTGAAGCAGTTGGCGATGTTGTTGGACTCGGTGACCATATTGTTGCCAAATTCGACCGCGCAGTTTGGTGGAGGTCTGCCCTTGTCGTTAAGCATTTTGATGGTCTTCCAAAGCTTGTTGACGTCCCGTTTTGGGTCAAACTCCTCCATGAACTGTCTCCATGTGTCACGTTTGTTTTTGTCGGTTGCCCTTCGGATCTTGATGTTGAGCGAGGCGATGTCCGGAGAGGAGGGGTCGTCTTCTCTGAGAGCGTCGCGTTGGGCCATCCAGTCGAGAATCTCCGGTGGACCCTTTTGTGTACTCGACCGCGAGGTATAGAGCTGGCGGCTGCAGATTGCAGGATCTTCCGTAGGAAGGGCTCAGCTTGTGGGGCGGGTAAGCTAGGGATAGGGTAGGCCTCGAGTTTTTCTTCCACCAGTCTCTTGAAGCGAATCCAGTCAGCCTTGCCAAAGTTAGCGAAGGTCTGGTTGCGGTGTGTTCGGATGTACTTGGAGCCGACGAGCTCGGTGTGATGGGGAGGTGGTCGGAGCTGCCCGAGGTGATGGTCTTCCAGTTGACTTGAGGGAGGAGTTCAAGAGCGCAGATGGTGATGTCCGGAGAGGTTGGGCGACCGTTGGAGGGAATGCGTGTTGGGCAGTCACGATTCACAGCTGCGAAGTCGTGTGCATCGATGGCGTCTGCAATGACGGTGCCACGGGTGTCTGAGTTGCTGGAGTACCAGGAAGCGTCGTGGGCATTGAAATCTCCCAGCACTATTGAGTTATCGCTGTTGCGGAGGAAGTGAGAGATGTCAGCCTCGTATCCCGGGGCGCATGAGCTTGCTGGTGGGATGTAGATATTTGAGATGGTCAGAGGTTGTCCTTTGGCATCCGTAACGCGAATTATGAGAGACTCCAGATGCGCGTCAGCAGGTGAGGGGATGACGGAGTAGTTCAACTCATGGCTGATTCCTGTTAGAAGGCCTCCACCAGGGTTGGGTCCGTTGCGATCCTTGCGTATCAGAGCGTAACCTGGTAAGACCGGCGACTTCGATCTTGCAGATAGTTTGGTTTCCTGTAGAACGACGATGTCGATTTTCCTTCGAGTGAGGATGTCGAGGATCTCCGTCGTTTTGCCGGCAATACCGTTGCAGTTGTATTGCAGGATTCTGATGTCCGAAGGGCCGATGTTGGAGGAGTTGCAAGAGACGTTTGCTCCCTTTGACCGCGAGGTCTTGGGGACTGTGACAGGCGTCGGGAGAGCGGGTGTGATGACTGATATCGTTGGGGCCGGCGGTGTGCGAGTGGAGTGAGCGCAGGATGGACAGGCGAAGGTTGCCTGGGTGTATTGTGACACTGACTGCAACCCGTTGCAGATGCTTTTGGTGTGAACCCAGTTTCGACATGTAGAGCATTGCACGCAGTTGGTGTTAGCTTTGCGTTTGCATGTGGTGCATAGCCATGTTGTTGTGGTTGGGTCTGGGTTTTCTTCGACGTCTCCGGCTTGAAGAAGTAGTAATCGGGACAGACCAGCCGAATCGGGCTGTCCCTTAGTAGAAAAAAGTGATGTTGAGGATAAGTGAGGGAAGGTGAGGGTGAGAGTGATCTCGCGAGTGATCTTCCGAACTGGTGTGCGGAGAAGGTGGGTAGATGTCCTTTGCAGTCCTTGGACTGTCGTGCTGCACCGCGTGAAGGCGGACATCGTCGTAGCTGCATTCCTATTCATTTAGGGGCCATTTAGGTTAGGAGACCCTCTGATCGGGCTCTTCAGATAGGCCTTTGATCTTCCTCATGAAAGGGCAAGGTGTATCAAGCATAATATGCATTATTTGCCGAAAAAATGTGAGAGGCCATAACTCATTTAAAGCGGTATTGTAACTTGTGTGTGTGTGTGTGTGTATGTGTGTGTATATGTGTGTGTGTGTGTGTGTGTGTGTGTGTGCGTGTATGTGTATGTGTGTGTGTGTGTATATATATGTGTGTGTGTGTGTGTGTGTGTGTGTGTGTGTGTGTGTGTGTGAGTGTGTGTGCGCGCGTGTGTGTGTGTGTGCGCGTGTGTGTGTATGTTAATGTTTTGTTCTGCAGAGCTTCCCGTGCTACCGTTTCGCCAGTGCTTCGTAAGACTTCGCAACTGTCAGGCTTGGTGATTATTTTTGCTAGGGAAAATGCCTTGCTGGCAACTCAGTCAATTATGATATTTTCGCGAGTCGGATTAGTAAGAATATTTGCGGCGGCGGCTTTGTCAATAAAAATATCCTCGCTGGCATTCGCCCAGCGTGCGCTTTGAAAATGGGACTACGAGTGGGGAAATTTGTGTGCTATTCCACGAAAGACGGGCATTTTTAGGTCTCTGGAAACGTCTACCCTTCCACCGTTTTGGCACTTTTCTTACGAAAAGAAATTGAATTTTTATGATACTTTTATTCCCGCTTAATAAATATTCTTTATCTCGGAAGTTTAGTAACTGTGTTTGTTTGAGCACATCAATATATATATATATATATATATATATATATATATATATATATATATATATATATATATATCATTATCCTCTCTCTCCACTTGTCTCTCTCTCTCTCTCGCTTCGCTCTCACCCTCTCTATCTCACTCCGTCTCTGACTTGGATCAGTTAGGCTGGCATGGTGTCACTGTTCATTTCTACAGTAATGCTACACTATTTTTGTACTGTTAAATGGTCAGCACTGCAAATTTCAGTCATATTTCGTGTCGGCAGTGGGGTCGAAATCCATAATTTGGGAGGCATCGGGTCGGGGATTAACAGGGTATTTCTATTTCTATTTCCCCTGTCTATATTTCTGTTTCTCAAGCTTCCTTTCCCACCTCTCCCGGACTCTCATTCTAATCTATATCTCTATTTTTCTCTCTTCCTCATCGGTAGCTTTTACTGCCCAAGTGGAGAAAGGGAAAAGCCTAGGCCTAAGCCCAAGCCTAAGCCTAAGCCTAAGCCTAAGCCTAATCCTAAGCCTAAGCCTAAGCCTAAGCCTAAGCCTAAGCCTAAGCCTAAGCCTAAGCCTAAGCCTAAGCCTAAGCCTAAGCCTAAGCCTAAGCCTAAGCCTAAGCCTAAGCCTAAGCCTAAGCCTAAGCCTAAACCTAAGCCTAAGCCTTAGTAGCATTTTTGTGCACGCATAAACTTCAACTGTCGACAACGGCATATTGATTCTGATACGTGTTGTGTTACGTTGGTAACTTCCAATCCACGCCAACCTGACAGGCAGCTTTTCTCTAGCTCTTTCAATATTTATTCTTTTCTATTTAGCACATCAGACAACCCATCTTCCTGCTCGAGCACATTCGATCGCGACTCTATGATACAGTTCCATATCCCGCTCATCATATCATTACATATATATCCCTTCTCTGTGAACAACTAACATTTTTGATGCACAATAATAGTGTCCAATTAGCAGTTAATGCCTAGAGGCAGAGTTGGTAAGCAGCAAACTCCACACCATGGATGGATTGTAGACATATGCTAATTTTATCTTTGTAATACAATAGAGCTGCCGACGGTTGAGTAGTTTAAGATAGACCACCATGTGCTGCTTTCAAAGCAGCATATTGTGAAGTGTGAAGGGACGTGCCTGGAAGTAAACTACCTTTCTAATCCATTTTTTTTTCTTCAAAATAAACGTTTATTTCAACACGTGAAAAGTTTAGCAGGAATATGAGCAAGAAATTAAATTAGAAGTTGGATACAAAATAAAATAAAGGTGAACACGAAGCACGGAAATGAAACAAACATAATATGAATAAAAATTAGTAGAACTAAAGATAAGCAGTATAATAAAAGGAAGCAACACTAAAGGTAATCAACATAATACAACGAACAAAACTGTAGACCAAATTAGAATATTGCTGTAGCTACTTAGCCCGTTCTCTTCAATAAATACTACAATATTGCTTTCGTTCCTAAGTTCCCCCGTTGTGCCGGAGTCTCCGACCATGGCGTCGTGGCCTCTTCAACACATGGAAACCTTTGATGCTCGCGGTTGCCGTTTTGGTGCGGGAAATTTGTTGCTCGCGTTTGCCGTTTTGGTGCGGGAAATTTGATAACTACATTAACAAGCATTTACGAGTAAAGTCGGATGTTGTCAACCCTTCGAATACAACGGAAAAAAAACATTTCCTACAGGAATATGCAAGAGTGATCTTTTACATAAACACCAACATCAACCTGTAGTAAATGCTTGTTAATGTACTACGTTCTCGAGCGCCCGCACGCGCAACAATCTCCAGCCCCAAAAGGCTGTGCGCGCGTGGTTTTCTGCGTAAAAGGAGGTGCGCGCACGGTTTTCCGCTAATTGCGAGACCGGGGGTAGGGTCCCGCGCGGAATACGCATCGGAGTTCTCTGTAGCGCGTCGCGGTCTTTCAATACTAGTATCGATCTAGCAAGCGTACTAATTTGCTCGTAGGCGCAGTGATATTCAGTTTTCGTGTGGACCCTCCGAGTGCCATATGTCCGAGTGGTCTAAGGCGCTGGTTTCAGGGTAAATTCCTGAGTGAATTTGCAGGTTCGATCCCACTAGGGTACATTTGTCTTGCGAAATTTTGGGAGTTGCATAAGTATTATGTGATACATTGGCAGTGCACAATCGGTATTTCTTTTGCTTTCTAGTGAGCTAAGCGCGCGGACGCGCGCACTGCTTGTCCCCGGTGCACACCTGCGACACTGCATCGCGCGGTAAAACGTGCGCGCGTCCGGGCGCTTAGCGACCAGAGTAGTTATCAAATTTCCCGCACCAAAACGGCAACCGCGAGCATCAATTTTTGCGGGAAACACCCCCAAACTGTTGCCGCGCGGAACTCTTGAGTTTCGTTGATATTCACAAGCAAAACACTTTTAGAGGCCGAAAGAGTGGTAGCGCGCTAGATTTTGAAAAAAAAAAAGAAAAAACTTACGTGACATTTCAAGTTCATCACTCGAACTGTAAGTTTTCGAATGTTTTCGGTTCTCACCAACTTTTATAAATTATAATAGAGGATAAATATGCAAATAAATCACAGTTTAGTCGAAAAAAGCCCACGCTGGCATTCAGCTTCATCGGTCTAAGTGGTAAGTAATGTAAGTTTTCTCGTGTCTTCATTAACTTGTAGTGATAAACAACTTTCTTGCGAAGTTGTACGGTCCGAACGTTGACAATGCCTTACTGAAGTCTCATATCACTATTTTTTACTTGAGAGTACACAACCAACTCTATTCTAGTTCATATCTGAGTCAGCGACCCGTTGACTGGTGTTGTTTTCTTTGTTGTTCACCAACTTATGGTTATTTTCTCAACTACAGAGTATGTGGTATCATGGATTCGGAGTCCTTCCCTGGGTTGTCCTAATACATCTACTGGTTGGTCCGTGCGCTCCGGAAAAGACTAATCGTCAATATGGTGAGTACTTGAAACATCGGAGACGGTCGATGCGTCATTTTACGCACTGGTTTATAATAATTTATTACGCACAAAGACAATCAAAGAAAGCACTGTAACGTGCAGTTTGTGTTATAAAATACACATAATAAATAAAACATAATAAGCAGTAGTAAAATAAGTTTCGCAAATTCGAAGTAAATCAAGAAATTCGCAGTATTTTGTTCAATCATAAGGGAAGTTCTACGGACAAATGAATGTTTCCGAACAATTCTTGATGCCCTATTAATAACTATCCTAAAATTATATAATAGGTAGAATCTTCGAGCTTATACGACTCCCGGTTAAACAGATGGACAGATGTTAACCAAATCTTTATGTCAACGTTTCGCCTTTCGGCATCTTCAGGACAATGGAAAATTCTACGATTCTCTAATATATCTAATTTGAGAAGCTCATTTCTAGTTTCACTGTTTGGCGTATCCATAAATCCAACTAAATGAGATCTCATCAAACCGGATTGAAATGAAAAACATGAATAAAAAGCATGCATGCCCCAGTTTCCGGAGATACGCGACAGATGGTGGCAGTATATCATATGTTAAAGCTGCCTGGTAAGTGAATCAGTAAACCAGTAAACGACGTTCTGAATAATTAACAGAACTATGATTATTTTAGACCCAAGGTGTGTATTTACGACCGAACGTGTCTGCGACAACAAGGAAGACCTGATCGCTTTCGAATTGATCAATGATAAATGTGTGCGCGATCAGAGGTCTCTGAAAGAGGTGTCTTATAAGGATAAAAGATGGGTGAGTGATTGCGCAAGTATGCATTTATCTGTAAATGAATATTTAGTTGCGAATTCGCCCGCTTTCGCGTATGAAAGTGTTACAACCAGTCTCTCCCATAGACGAAATTCTACAGTATGCGAAACACGTCGCAGTCTGTCGTGTTTTGCACACAACAACCGCAGGGCTTTTTGCATACACCTAGTGGAAAACCGCTGTAAAAAGGAAAAGCTGACCGAAAACGCAGCAAAATGTAAAATAAATACTTTACAAAGGGTCAGGCGCTCGGAATGAAGTTTACGATAAGATGGCAAAGAACATGATTTGGTTAATAAAGTTAAATATTCCGCTTTCAGGAATATTACTTCTGGTTCATGAACTGCACGAAGAGTTTGGGAATGCGAGCAGACCAGGTTCCCAAAGTAATCTAGTTAACTAGTAATTAGTAGTCTATTTTTGGCATACAATTCCAATTCCATATGCAAATGCGGCCGGTTGCAACATGTTCACTTTTCATCCACCCATTAGTTTTACTGTTGATTTTGTTAAAGGGTCAGGTCCATTTCAAGTGACCCCTGTTTTTGATGATTCCATCTGATTCTCCACGTCAAATATAGTTGGATAAGATATTTTTCTAATTTTCAAGTGCAAAATTCACGCAGTATTCAGCAATTTACCATGGCCAGTCATAACCAACTATATATCGCAGTTGTCCCGCCCCTTCGCGCTAATTGGGCAATATGCTCTATTGGGCGGGGCGATTGCGATATTGGCCAATCAGCGCGAATGGGCGTGACAACTGCGATTGATTGTTGTGTATGACTGGTCACGGTAAATTGCTGAAAACTGCGTGAATATTGCGACTGAAAATTGGAAAAAAATTCAGCCTACTATATTTGAAACGGAGAATCCGATGGAGTCATCAAAAATAGGGGTCATTCATAGTTTTAAGTAAAATAAACGATGAAGACTACAGTTTATTTTGCTCAAAACAGTGTGTTTCAGCCATATCTCTTAGCTTCCTTAGTTTATCTTGCAGTACAACTTTATCGGAAGGTCGATCAATACTCACCTTTTTTTACCTAATATTTTCCCTAGGGAATAATTCAAGGAATATTTTTATGCTCTCTGTTTAAGTTTTCCTTTGTACAATCAAACTAAAGCATAAAAACAAGGTGATTTTGTAGTGATCCCATCTCTTTAATCTTGTTGAAAAATGGAATGGCACATCGCAGGAACTTTTAAAGCGAATATCGCAAAACTAACTCCAAACTAGCGTTTCCATAGGGAGCATTCGAATTGGGCAAAACAAATTCCGCGAAATAATCGTTCAATGTTAGCCAGTGTTAGCTATCAGAATAGTTTTAACGGATTTGGAATCGTCATCTGATTTGCAATCCAACCTATATAACCCAAATCGAAAGGTCAACTTCTATAAAACACGTTACGGTCCCTACATATGAGAGACGCAGAGTCTGGGAAATATTTTTTTCCTGGGCCCTCTTATTTGACAACGACACAATCTCTCACCCTATCAACTCGAAGAGAATATTTCGCGAAATGTTTGCCCAACTCGAATGCGCCCATACGAGACGTGCATTTAAATAAGCGGCTTAGTACGTAACACGGAAAATCAGAGCAATACGGTGGCCTATGACTTGCAATGCATGTATTTTATATTAATACAGTTTTGCAAACACAAGACCGTGAAAATGCAAAAAAAATATGCCGTGAAAATGCCTTGAAAATTCCACCCCGGCGTTTGGTGCATTTCACTTCCGCGTTTTCACGGCGTTTTCGCGGGTTTTTTTCCGGTGGACTTGTCCCAGTGAATGTTATTTGCCGATATCTGCATGCATATAGAAAAAAAGTCCATTGAGCCTGACGATGTATGACGCCGGGTCAAGTAATGCGTTTACTATGGAAATGATAAACTTTGAAAACATTTTCTTTCAACTGGAAATCTGTAGACAACTTTGTTGTCGTTTACTCAATCGGGAACATACATTCTATTAACACAGCTTAACTTCCAAAAGGGGAAAAAAAGAAAAAATTCAACATTTTATTCGATTTTGATTAAATATAGGAAGATATGTAGAACAATATACAGCCAGTAAAAAGACACAGAAAAGCGAACTCGGGGAAGAAAGCAATGAGAATGGGGTTGGTAAATTACCGTCGCCGGGGCATATAGGCAATTGTGAGGTGTACACGAATAAAAAACAACCTGCAGTGTTACGCCTAGCGGGTGTTTTATCACTGAGGGGATTTCTTATCAACCGGTATACGGGCAATTGCACATTACTGTAGATTAGTAAGACTCATACCCCATAGGTGACTCTAGGCCTGACGGCATGCATTTAAAGTAGGAGGCTCACGAGATCTAAGTGTACGATTTCTTTCTTCTCATCGATATATGATGGCATTTGCTTCCAATAGCAAAAAGCAAAAGCATTTAATTAGCATTGATAAATCAATATAATGATTAGAATTTTATCAAAATTCCTGACCGTAGCCTTTGTGTCCCGAGGGCATCTGGCTCTTATTGTATGTCTCCCGCGGGTATCTAGTTGCACCCTTATTTTCTTATTTTGGGTCCACCACTATGTTCTTCATTCGCATTTTAGCGGTAATAATAATCCCACGTTTCCTCCCAAACAAGCGGGAAACGCGGGATTCGGTTCTTAATGCGAGCGCTAATCAGGGGCCTTGCCGTTAACACAAGGCGTTGCCTAATGTTTAATTGCGGGACATGATTGTCTAATCTGTCAGGAAACATGCGACTTTTCTTATTGCATGGGATTGGGTGCTAGCCTGCCAGGAAACGCGGGATTTATTTTTGTTTCGCGGGAAACGTGCAGTAGAAGAACAGAGCAGGTACCATCGGGACACAAACAATTACAAAGGCTACGGTCAAGAATTTTGATAAAATTGACATTATATTGATTTATTCCCTCTAATTAAAAGCTTTTGCTTTATAAGGCATGTTTATTGGAAGCAAATGCCATCATCTATCTATCAGAAGAAAGAAATCGTACACTTAGATCTCGTGAGTCTCCTCCCTTAAGTTTTATTTATCGTTTGTTATATCTACTTCGTAGAAAATTTAGAAAATTACGGTTTCCATGAATCAGTATAAACATAATGATCAAAACTGAACAATCTTCTTTTGTGAGTCGTTGAAAATTTATTTAACTGTGTGTTTGTATGTTGTATGAGGTACGTTACACCCAGTAAGTCAGATTGGTTCAGTAGTTCACGTTTCCGTGCATTCAGCCAACTTACGTCTATTAGCTGTCTAGAATTCGGTTTATATCTCTATCTTTTCTAACAAAAATAAAATTCTAAAAGCCAACATATGTTATAAAAATGCATGAAAACACAGAAATATTCTGTCAGTTTCGTCACCACCGTACAAAAATTCCAATAGATTGCTTGAAGGCTCCAACCGACGTATTTTGTGTCGACAATCGGGGTCGACTGTCGAAAACGAATTTTAGCCTTACGTCTAACTTAGCTGTCTAGAATCCGGTTTGGGAGAATTAATATACATGTCGCACTTAAAAGATCTCCCAAATACTAGTAATGTTCCAAAAATTTACTACAACTGATTTGATTTGGGATTTCGAACATGAGACTGGAAATGCGTGAGTATTTAGATTTACGCGGCCCTCAAAAAATTAGTCAACGACTGAAACACCACGACCCCCGCCCAAATAATGCAAGGTGAGCTTTTTGTTCTCATTACAATAGGGATGAATGACCACAAGTATATGATAAAGACTGAGGAAGCTTGGCACGCCGTTGATACGCCTGGTATGGGGCCCGGTGCAGGTGAATAAATTCACACAAAAAGTTGTAGGGTTCACTTCTATCGCAGGCACAAACAGTGCGCTGGTGGGCCGCTAAATGTTTGCTACCCGTTTTTTTCTCCCACATTATTCTACAAAATGTCCTAGCGCTGAAATCTGGAATAGTCTTTCAACATGGGAAGCGGGTCGAGACGTGGAGAAATTTCCGTACCATACCACCAAATCGGGCATTTTTCAGGTCTCTGGAAACGTCAATCAGCCCTTCTGCCTGATGACACTTTTCTTCCAAAAAAATTATTTTAACCCCTTTAATAAATATTTTTTATCGAAGTTTGTTAACTGTGAGTGGTTGAGCACATTAATATGCCATTTTCTCTCTCCTTCACTCTCCCTCTCTCTCCTGTCTCTCTATTTTTCACATGTCTATGCGTCCGTTTTTCTAGCGTTTTCCCATTTATTCCGACTCTCATTCAATTTTCTCTTTGTCATTTAGTATCCCTTTCCGCTTCTCCTTGTCTTTCTTCCTTCCACTCAACGTTACGTGTGTACAACGACATTTTTTGGTTCCGAATAGTTGGTTACCCAAAAAAGCTTTCAAGTTTCACCAGTCTTTCAAGCACGTTCTCCTTCAGCAATCATGCTTTGCAGCTTACCAATAACTCATCCCTTCTAACTCGTCGACTAATTCACGGGACCTCTGCGGAGCAAGACATACGCTTTGAAAGCTTTTATTGGACAACTTAGGAGCAAGCTCTTGTAGCGTAAAACATTACTCATTATTTACATCCTTGCTACTCTTCAGGGCCTTCAGGCAGTCTCAGCGCAGCTAATCGTGACTGACGTAATGATAAGTTTCCATCTCCATTTTCTGTGAACCGCAAACATTTTTGATGCCCTGGTCCTGTATGTCTGATTAGATGTCATTGCGTGACTAGGGACGGTGGTTGTCAGCAGCAATAGCAAAACTCCTACACCACGATGTCTAATAGACATTTTTCACTTACAGTGCGAAAATTTTGCCATCAGCTCTGAAGTATAGTAGTATAAGATTCACCATGTGCTGCTTTCAAAGAAACATATTCTGATGGGAGCTGGAAGTAACGTATCCTGCGTCCACCAGAAACAAACTTTTCAAAATAAACTTTTATAGCAGCGCGTGAAAAAAAGATGCAGTTTCAGTTTAGCTAGTATGAGCAACTAATTAAATAAATTAGCCTACAAAATAAACCAAAGGTGCACATGAAGCATGGAAATGAAACAAACATAATATGAACAAAAACCAGTAGAACTGTAGATAAGCAGCATTAAAAAGAATCAGCACCACTAGGTAATCAACATAATAAAACGAACAAAAATATAAACCAAATTAGAATATTACTGCAGTTACTTAGCCCGTTCTCTTCAATAAATACTAAAATATTGCTTTCGTTCCTAAGTTCCCCCGTTGGTGCCGGAGTCTCCGGCCATGGCGTCGTGGCCTCTTCAACGCATGGAAACCTCTCAATAATTGCGGCTTTTCTAAATAAAACATCCGGTTAAAGGGATGCGGTCACCGTTTTGGCCCTTATGTATACCTTGTGTTCTTATTTTTTTCATAATTTATAACGCATAGTGTTGGGAAAATGTTCTGCGAGAAATGCGGCAACCCTAGTAACTGTCAAGCATATGGCTGTGCTGATAATGGCTCGACGAACGTTGTTCCACTAATTAATCGGTCGAATAGCTCGCGGGCATTATAACATTTGGTTTTCTATGGCTAACTGTGGACCTTGGATCGGGCGCAACTTTTTTAATCAATGAATTTCTCGCTGATACCAGCGTATTTCGTCGGATTTTTTCCAATACTATGTTTTTCATACTGTGCAGTTAATAAAAACGCAAAGTATAGATAAGGGTCAAAACGGTGACCGCGTCCCTTTAAAGATATATTCAAAACATTCACTTCAAAAACAGGTAATTATTTACATGCGCTTGACAAGGAAAAATTAACACCTTTGGCCGGCGGCCAACAAAAACGGCTGGGCCCAGATGTGGCGGCCCACACATTTCGGGACATGTGTAGGCCGCGCACCGGCGCCTGGGGTGGGCGAGAGAGCGGCGGTCATAAACCTTTTTTGTTTGCCTTTTTGTGTTGGCATCGCACCTTTTTTCAGGCCAGGGGTAGGCAGCGCAGCATCGGTCAAGCTTCCTCAGTGAAGCCTAAGCGATGAATTCCACTACGTAGGAATATTGCAACAATGTAGTCTTTCGGAAGTGAAGCCACATCACTCACCTCAAAAAACAGCACGCGTTGAAAGTGTTGATCGCGGCAGAATGTCTTTCTGTAGTGTGTGCTTCAATGAAATCTTTTTCATTGTTGTTTTGCATTTCTTGTTCAAATTTCGAACACACGACGGTCATATCCTTCTTAAATGCGGCGTATTTCTTGGTCTGCAATGACAGTCGCTGTTTAAAGCGAAATACCGGCCGGTTTTGAAACGCATTGCGTACACCTGCTTTCTTATGCAGCATATTCAAAGATATATACGGTTCTTCGAAGTACTCGCAAAAAAAACATTTATAATTTATATGAAGGGCGATTGCCGTCTGGTAAAAAATAGGTCACGATTGGAAAGCCTGGCATCAACCTTCACTACCAGTTTTCATGATAAAAGATTCCAAGTATCAATGGAGTAAAGGCCGACGTTGGATAAAGTCCGATGAACCTTTCAAATGCAACGAAAAACAAAATTTTCCGGGAATAACGCATAAACACGAGCATCAGTAACCTGTAGAAAATGTTTCCGAATGTAGTATCTAATGCAGTGAGGCGCTCGTCTTCCAAACTCGGACATCACCCTCCACAAGTCCTTCTCTTCTCGACACAACACATAGGTTCCATTAAAAGATCTCTTTTTTGAAGCATCGTTGCACCAGTCGATTGACTTTTCCATCTCCTAAACATTTTTAATAAATGGAAATAACAAGTAGCTATTAATTGACAGACTTTTTTTTTTTACGAACTATGTGACTTATTGCGAACCACAGTGTCGATCTTCATAAACAGCTCGTCTGTACATGCTGATTCAACGGTTACCGTAATTGGGTTACAAAAAACACCGAAGGTGAAAACTTGGTTAGTGTGAGTCCAATTCTGCACCCGGAACTTCAAAAAAAATCTCTCAAGGCGCCCAAAGTGTCAGACTCATTTCAAATTCCAACTATATTTTATCATGTATTCCCACTACATGATTCTCTGTAACCAACACTTTAATAATTTTTCCTATTTTTTTTTGGAACAGCATTTGTGTAGAAAAAAGATGACTTTAAATCTTAAAAAAGTAGTGTTCAATTTCAATACTCACGAAGATATTGGGTGAAAAGGTAGTGGATTGATCGGTCCGAAATGCAAAAAGCGCAATTGTCCTGCCTTGTTTGTATAGAGACACACACTTACCCTTTTTGCATTCGGGGCCGATCAATCCACCACTTTATCACCCAATATCATCATGAGTATTGAAATTGAACACTACTTTTTGTATTCCAATTGTTATTATCCCTTAAAGGTTAAAAGCCTTTAGAAAAAAGAGAAGATACAAAAATAGCCCAATTTGCCTTAATTTTAATCAGATGTAGGAATTGTAGGAATAACATGCATTCATAAGGATTTCAAGTTCTTTGTTATTATGGGATTTCCAAGTCTCCCAAAAAAGATCGGTGTAATTCGTTCAATACTACCGTATTTCTGCACGAAACCTGTGCTGCGCACTTTGCAAGTCCAGCACTAACATGAATATCTTAGCTAATTCACTCATTATATCAGTAATTAGCCTTAATATATATAGTTCTGATATTTCTGGTATTTAATTCCTTTAAAGGGAGAGGCACACGAGAAAAAAGTTCTCCTCAATTTACTTGCACAGAATGTCCGGTATTTCAGATATATTACTGTGAAAACCGCATTTCTTTGCACCTAGAACTCACAGAGATATTCCCCGGCAAACAGTTCGGCCAAGTACCGTAGTCAGAAACGTTTTTACGCTTTACATCAATAAATTAGCATTTTTTCTCTTAATAATAATGGTTAAATGAATGACGATCATTCAAAGGATTATAACAAGGCGTTTCCAATAGTATAATGTCCTAAATGCGCAAAAATTGATTCTGACTACGGTACCTGACCGAACTGTTTGCCGGGGAATATCTCTGTGAGTTCTAGGTGCAAAGAAATGCGGTTTTCACAGTAATATTTCTGAAATTCCGGACATTCTGTGCAAGTAAACTGAAAAGAACTTTTTTCTCGTGGGCCTCTCCCTTTAAAAATTTCGCTTGTCGTTGACAGACTTCAAAGTGTCTGTATTAGTCACTCGAGCCTTTTTGAGTTTATTTCGGTCGCTTGTCGACGTCTTACATCCATTGTGTAAAGTGTAAAGTAGCCAATTAGGAGACATCACATTGACATATTCCCACGCACTTAATATAGTGTAGGATCACCTGAGAACAGTAAATTTTAGAGTAATCACCTCAGAGTAATTTAGACATCTGAGACGCAGACAGTTATATTAGACAAAATACCATTTTTACAGACTATTAGAGAAGTTTTTAGGCTCCGCCCTCTTGCTTTATAAGGAAGCCCCAGGAACCATAATTATCTGTGGATCAATCACCACCATATCTTTGGCAAGTATCGCCGAACTTCCTCAAACACTAGTGATCTGCCCGAGGGCGCGAACCTAGTGTATACCAAGCTCCTGAGGCCTCCTAGCCTCACCCTGTTGTATTGGGCTCTAATGATCTGCCTGCGGGCGAGAACCTAGAGCTTGCTGTATTTTTGTCGTGTGCAGCTGCGAAGCGGTGATCTGCCTATGGGCGCGAACCCAAGCTTCGTAGTCTTTGTGTTTTCCCGATAAAGAAATTAACTACTATTCGTTGTTGTCGGGTACATACACAGCACGAGAAGGAAGCGGTGATCTGCCTGTGGGCGCGAGCCCAAGCTTCGTAGTCTTTGTGTTTTCCCGATAAAGCAATTAACTATTCGTTATTGTCGGGTACATACACATCACGAGAAGGAAACGGTGATCTGCCTGTGGGCGCGAACCCAAGCTTCGTAGTCTTTGTGTTTTCCCGATAAAGCAATTAACTATTCGTTGTTGTCGGGTACATACACAGCACGAGAAGGAAGCGGTGATCTGCCCGTGGGCGCGAACCCAAGCTTCGTAGTCTTTGTGTTTTCCCGATAAAGAAATTAACTACTATTCGTTGTTGTCGGGTACATACACAGCACGAGAAGGAAGCGGTGATCTGCCTGTGGGCGCGAATCCAAGCTTCGTAGTCTTTGTGTTTTCCCGATAAAGAAATTAACTACTGTTCGTTGTTGTCGGGTACATACACAGCACGAGAAGGAAGCGGTGATCTGCCTGTGGGCGCGAACCCAGCTTCGTAGTCTTTGTGTTTTCCCAATAAAGAAATTAACTACTATTCGTTGTTGTCGGGTACATACACAGCACGAGAAAGAAGCGGTGATCTGCCTGTGGGCGCGAACCCAAGCTTCGTAGTCTTTGTGTTTTCCCGATAAAGAAATTAACTACTATTCGTTGTTGTCGGGTACATACACAGCACGAGAAGGAAGCGGTGATCTGCCTTTGGGCGCGAACCCAAGCTTCATAGTCTTTGTGTTTTCCCGATAAAGAAATTAACTACTATTCGTTGTTGTCGGGTACATACACAGCACGAGAAGGAAGCGGTGATCTGCCGGTGGGCGCGAACCCAAGCTTCGTAGTCTTTGTGTTTTCCCGATAAAGAAATTAACTACTATTCGTTGTTGTCGGGTACATACACAGCACGAGAAGGAAGCGGTGATCTGCCTGTGGGCGCGAACCCAAGCTTCGTAGTCTTTGTGTTTTCCCGATAAAGAAATTAACTACTATTCGTTGTTGTCGGGTACATACACAGCACGAGAAGCAAGCGGTGATCTGCCTGTGGGCGCGAACCCAAGATTCGTAGTCTTTGTGTTTTCCCGATAAAGAAATTAACTACTATTCGTTGTTGTCGGGTACATACACAGCACGAGAAGCAAGCGGTGATCTGCCTGTGGGCGCGAACCCAAGCTTCGTAGTCTTTGTGTTTTCCCGATAAAGAAATTAACTACTATTCGTTGTTGTCGGGTACATACACAGCACGAGAAGGAAGCGGTGATCTGCCTGTGGGCGCGAACCCAAGCTTCGTAGTCTTTGTGTTTTCCCGATAAAGAAATTAACTACTGTTCGTTGTTGTCGGGTACATACACAGCACGAGAAGGAAGCGGTGATCTGCCTGTGGGCGCGAACCCAAGCTTCGTAGTCTTTGTGTTTTCCCGATAAAGAAATTAACTACTGTTCGTTGTTGTCGGGTACATACACAGCACGAGAAGGAAGCGGTGATCTGCCTGTGGGCGCGAACCCAAGCTTCGTAGTCTTTGTGTTTTCCCGATAAAGAAATTAACTACTGTTCGTTGTTGTCGGGTACATACACAGCACGAGAAGGAAGCGGTGATCTGCCTGTGGGCGCGAACCCAAGCTTCGTAGTCTTTGTGTTTTCCCGATAAAGAAATTAACTACTGTTCGTTGTTGTCGGGTACATACACAGCACGAGAAGGAAGCGGTGATCTGCCTGTGGGCGCGAACCCAAGCTTCGTAGTCTTTGTGTTTTCCCGATAAAGAAATTAACTACTGTTCGTTGTTGTCGGGTACATACACAGCACGAGAAGGAAGCGGTGATCTGCCTGTGGGCGCGAACCCAAGCTTCGTAGTCTTTGTGTTTTCCCGATAAAGAAATTAACTACTGTTCGTTGTTGTCGGGTACATACACAGCACGAGAAGGAAGCGGTGATCTGCCTGTGGGCGCGAATCCAAGCTTCGTAGTCTTTGTGTTTTCCCGATAAAGAAATTAACTACTGTTCGTTGTTGTCGGGTACATACACATCACGAGAAGGAAGCGGTGATCTGCCTGTGGGCGCGAACCCAAGCTTCGTAGTCTTTGTGTTTTCCCGATAAAGAAATTAACTACTATTCGTTGTTGTCGGGTACATACACAGCACGAGAAGGAATCCAAGTTAGTGTATTGGACGGTGCCACACACTACAAAAACTGCATATATAATACGAAAATTAAAAAAAAATTCTCGTGTAGTTCCAAAATACTTTTTTTTGCAGCATTTGGAAACCCCATAACACTCTTTTATCCTACACAAAAGGATTATTGACTTGAGGAGAGCCGGTTAATTACTCGATGAGCGTACGGCTTCGTGTTCAATTAATACCAAAAGTAAGTTTTATATTATATACACCAGTAAATCATAAGGAAGAAAAACACGCCGTGCATAATAAATCTTTCCATAGCACACTTACTATGCAATGCGTCGCATTTCCGCGCCCGCTTCGGATGTAATTGTACGTCGAGTTCACTATCTAAACAAACAATAAATAATTATGAAGCAACTCAAAACAATAGATTGAAGCACTTCGATGGGCTACAAAGGCGAAGATTGGGCAGTTTATGGCGTTTCTCCGCTTCAGGAAAATGTAATCACTCACGTAAAAAAATCGCCTTGCAATCATTTCCCTTGCGAGTCCGCGAGCTTCACGCACGAGTATCTGATTTTGCAACTAAATTTTAATCGTCTTGCGTTTGCTTTGCTTTCTTTCACTTCCTAGCTGATATTTTTCTCCTTACGCCCACGGCACAGGCCCACGTAATAAAATCAACTACGATTTGCTGTTTAAAAAGCTTCAGTTTCTTTAAATTATGATAGCCAAAACCGCATTTTTTTATGCTCTTTGTTTAAGTTTTCCTTTGTATAATCAAACTAATGCATAAAAACAAAATGATTTTCTAGTGAACCCATCGCATTACTAGCAAAACAACGGGAACGTCGAACAAGGTAGCTGTTTTCAAGCTTCTAAAGCGTATCTGTCAACAACTCACGTACAATTCGTCGGAAATTCTCAGTTCGTAGAGTGAGGGCATTAAAATGTCCTGGAATTCGCTCGGTAAGTAAAAACATTCGGGTTTAGTGGGGTCCATGTGGGAGGCCTTCAGACATTCACGGGTCAGATTCTCCGGGCAATTTTCCATCATGACCGCCAGTGGTCCATCGCATTCGTTCAACATACATACCAGCTGTCCTTGATAACTACCATACGCATAAATGTCGAAAAAGTGAGTGTCTCGGAAGTCTGAGTAATTATGGCGAGCACATCGAAGATCTGAATAATTGTGCGTTTTTCGGCTTACGGGCTTATATTGATTTGGATGCATCAGGAAGCGAGCTCTTTGAAACTTTAATTACATTGATTATTGACATTGATGATTTGGCGCAGTTTTTGGTGCGTATGTGCGTACGGAGAACCGCACTCCCATGCATCCTAGGCATTTACTATCCCTTCTAGTGGGGTAGTGTTATTCATTTGGTGGGGTAGTGACATTCACTGGTTGGGGTAGTGACTTCGTGGGGTACTGATATTCAACTTTAGGGTGGACATATTAATTTGTGTAGGTGGTGTTATTCAATTGATGGGGGTAGTGACATTCAATGGGGGGGGGGGGTAGTGATATTCAACTTTAGGGTAGTCATATTCATTTGCGGAGTTAGTGTTATTCAACGGTGTGGTAGTGATTTTCAATGGTGGGGTAGTGATATTATGGTGGGGTAGTGTCTCTGGTCTCCAACCGCGCAGCGCACCCCCAGCCAGGGGCGCTCGCCCCTTCTTTTTGCCCCCCTTCGCGGCTGGCCGGTGCCCCCCTACGCAGCTGGCCGGTGCCCCCCTTCGCGGCTGGCCAGTGCCCCCCTACGCAGCTGGCCGGTGCCCCCCTACGCAGCTGGCCGGTGCCCCCCTACGCAGCTGGCCGGTGCCCCCCTGCGCGGCTGGCCGGTGCCCCCCCCCCATGCACGGTTAGCCCTCCAAGTAAAAATAAAAAGACAGACCACATTTCCGCAAAAGAACTGCACCGAGCGGGAATCGAACCTACGAAATTCACAAATTATGTCCTGGAGCCAGCGCCTTAGACCACTCGGCCATAAAGCACATGTCCAATAATCGAAAAGAAATATTTGTTGGAGAGCGGATATAGTCGAAATTGCGCGGCTGGGTGCGCGTTTGGCTGGGTGTGCGCTGCGCGGTTGAGGACGAGAGCCCCCGAGGCACCGCGCACTCAGCTGCGTAGTTTGTCTGGCCGGGGCCCCTCTGCGCTGTACGCGGCTGGTTACGCGTGCACTCGAATTTGCGCGGCTGGCTACGCGTGCACTCCAATTTGCGCGGCTGGGAACGTAGAATATTCAATGGTGGGGTAGTCATATTCAATGGTGGGATACTAACGCGAAACTTGGCAAGTGCGCCTCGAAGAAATCTGTGGTGCGCGGTGAAAAAAGGGGCGTCGCCCAGGTTTCGCCGTGCAATAAAAGTGCTCTTGCCGACAGCGTTCAATTTGGGCGGGGTTTGAAAAATCGGTCGCGAAATATGCCGAACATCAATAAATAATCGTATTAAAGGGATGGGCTCACTACAAAATCACCTTGTTTTTATGCTTTAGTTTGATTGTACAAAGGTAAACTTAAACAAAGAGCATAAAAAAAGTTTCTTGAATTACTCCCTAGGGAAGATATTAGGTAAAAAGGGTGAGTATTGATCTATCTTCCGATAACGTGAGAAAACAAGATAAACTAGGGAAGCTAAGAGATATGGCTGAAACACACTGTTTTGAGCAAAATAAACTGTTGTTTTCATCTTTTGTTTTACTTAAAACAATGAAAAACAGTGTGTTTCAGCCATATCTCTTAGCTTCCCTAGTTTATCTTGTTTACTCACGTTATCGGAAGATAGATCAATACTCACCCTTTTTACCTAATATCTTCCCTAGGGAGTAATTCAAGAAACTTTTTTTATGCTCTTTGTTTAAGTTTACCTTTGTACAATCAAACTAAAGCATAAAAACAAGGTGATTTTGTAGTGAGCCCATCCCTTCAAATAAAATTGGGACTTCGTTTGTTTGACTGACTAGGTTTGTATACTTTGCAGTCACCTTTAGTTCAGTAGTTCACGTTCCCGTGCACTAGGCCATACCACAACTAGATCGGTGCACTCAGACAAGCTCAAAAAAAAGTGAATACACAGAGTAAGCGCGGTGTATCGGTCGGGCGATTACGTGGCGCTCAAAGTGCAACAACTCAAGATACAAAGAACGTCCTGATGCTCGCCCGGATCTGGCGCGGATTGGGCGAAGTCGCCGCGCACCCTTTTCTCAAGGTCTGGCCGTTTTTCTATCAATTTTCGCAATCTTCACCGCGCGGCATTTTCGCGCCCCGTGCTCGCAGCGCACCACCTGATTTTCGTCAGTTCAGTGATATTCAATGGTGGGGTAGTCATATTCAATGGTCGGGTAGTCATATTCAATGGTGGGGCACCTATCTATCTCGCTATTTTGCACTTGTAACACTGGTTGGCGTACCGTTTAAATACGACTTTTTTCCCATGAAATATAGGAAGATGTGAGGAAAAATATAGTACCAATATGAATTTATAGAAAAGTGAACTCAGGGAGATAATTCACTAAACATCTCTGTTCGTCTTAGGCGGGTCGCCAGCTAAAATATTTGCACCCGCGAACCCGCCCAGCTAAAATATTTCGACCCGCGAACGCGCCAGCTAAAATATTTCCATTGCCTAATTCGCTGGCGAAAGTAAACTACTGTAGGCGCGCTTCGCGGGTTAAAAAAGGTTGAAAATTGTGTGGATATACTGTAGTATCGTGCATTACAGAACAACATTTTGGTGCGATTGATTTTCAAAAACTTTTCATTTTTTTCTTCAGTTTGCTTGAGTTGTTTCTATGTTTTGCTTTGCTGTTAAGAATTTGTTGCTGTTATTTGTAAAGTGTGTGAAGGACATGTCAGTGTTTCTACCTGGCCTGAATTTCAGAAACAAAGTAAACTTTTGGTTCGGTTACTTTGGAGTTCAATGACTTATACATTGCACTTTCTTTAGCTATTTCTCCTCTTTGATATCTGTATTATTCCATGTTGTTTGCTACATTTATGGTGAACAAACGGTGGTTTTGTTTCAGGCTCGGCACCTAGCCTAGTTGGCCCGTCCATTCAGGTATGAATATGAATATGAAGAAAGAGGACTGCGAAAGGAATATAATACGATAACGAAACCATGTTAGCAAACGGATGAAGAAGGAAGATACGTAAGTAAAATATGAAAATAGGAATTTAGGAATAGATAAACTCTTCTCGCTTCATGTGTCGGTTAATACCGTTTGTACGGAAAGGATTCCACATCCACACTGTCTTACTTTCTTAGAAAGCTCGAGGTTTCGGCTCAGTCTGTGCAGTTTACGTTTACGTATATAGATGGTTAAGGATGTCCCTCCGGTCCTCACCATCCCTCCGGTTGGTAAAAAGTACCAAACCCTCATGCATGTCCATTTAAAGTGTTTTATATGCATACGTTTTTAGTTGGAAACGTATGAAGCCCAAGAACACATGAAATCACGTTAAATAAGCGAACCACGAACCAAGCGGAGGATAGAGTTAGAAGAGATCCATAGGCACAAGGTTTGTTTATGTCTTTTTTCAAGGTAGCTTACTCGTTGTTTTTTCTTGCGCGCTCATAACTCTATCGCATTCTTTTACCTGGACGCTGCACACAATGTTTGCGCTCCATTAAGACGCAGGATAGAATTGTTAAAGCGAAATACCAGCCGGGTTTTGAAACGCATATCAAATATCAGCATTTTTATGCAGTTATTCTAAAAGGGGTCTATTGGGGTCTATTTTTTATTCAAATTTATGTTCATTTGCATATGAAGCATAGGAAAGCAGGGAGTACTCGATGCGTTTCAAAAACCGGCCGGTATTTCGCTTTAATCTGTTTCCAATTTAGTTACACTTTCACGTTTTTTTTAGAATTCGGAATTGGATGGGCGGAGAAGCGTTGGACAGTTGGACTTATCAGCAGGCAGGATCGCATAAGGCCACACACATTCTTCTATTGTGTGCCAGATTGCCGAGCATCTTGCACAGCCTAATGCTTAATTATTTGTTGTATCTTGTATCTGAAATTTTTGGCATTTAGTCGCCGCCGTGTGTTAAATATCCCCTTATTGTGTTCTTTAAGAATAATTTAAACTATATTACCTTGTGAACTCTCTGGTCTCGAAATTTGACATGTTTATTAGTGTTCAAGCCCCTTTTACGTGGTATCCCGACCATAAGGAATAATCTTTGTTAATTCACTAGCAATCATTTAGTGCGATCTTATGCAACTCTGAGTTTATAGATATTTAATGTGGATTGCGGATTAGAATTAGATACTTATGCGTGTTTCACTTGTTTGTTGATGGCGTTATGGGGTTTCCATGTTTGCGATTCGCACTTGCGAAAATGACAAACCGCTGTCCATGTTTAAGTCGATGTAAATGACATGGTCCCGCAGCGATTCTGGATCTAGTATGGATATATTTCAAAATAGTACGGATCTAGTATGGATCTGATACACATTCGCTGCAGGACCATGTCAAACGTGCGATTCGCATGGGTTACGGTAGGCAGTTGACATGCATGTAAAATGACTTGAACATGGACAGCGGTTTGTCATTTTCGCAAGTGCGAATCGCAAACATGGAAACCCCATTATGGTGTATTTTTCTTTTGGTTGCTGTTCTAATTTTTGGCCTTACGCTCAAATTTTTTACTATTTGTTTTGATTGCAAAACCGGAGGCCGTATTCACCAACACACAGGGAGCCCTCCCTAGGCTCAAGTGCGCTCTGAATCTCCTGCTCTCGCACTCTCTACTCACTCTTTAGCCTCCTGGGGAGGCCAGGGAGGGTTCCCCGCGTGTTGGTGAATACGGCCTCTGGTAGAGGCATTTAGCGAAGTGTTGAAGACTTGGACTTCTGCACTGAACGTTGTGTTTTTGTTGTTGTTTTTTTATTGTTTTATCCTATAAAAGAATTCGCACGTCATTTGTTGTCTATGAATATGGTTTATTTGTGTGATTTGCTTTATTATTAATTCGTAGTTTATAGCGTGGTTTAATATTCTCTCTTGTCTGCGTCTCTCCGGCGAGAGGGGATGCTACACTATTTGTAGCAAAACAGCGAAGCGCCTAGCGAAAATTATGCAATTGATGACACATCCGCCATGCAGGTGGACAGGCGGTCCGCCATTATTTTCGCTGGGCGGCCCGCCAAAAACGAACGCAGATAAGAATGGGAGTTACTGGAAGAAAGGAATTGCCCCGGGAACGGATACCCTACAGTGACAGCATATCACAATTGTGTAACACTGCAGGGTATTAAAGGGACAGGTCCATCAAAATAAACGTATGTGTACGATTTCTTCTTATTTTTTATTAATGTTGTTTATTACAATATATACAAACTAAATTTTATCGACATTCACCCGGGGAACTTTTTTCCGGCGAGCTCAATGGTACCGTTGCCTGGCCCTTCCTCTCGTTGCCTATGCTCTGGTTCGCTGCTCTCTGGGTGTGCGCAGTCTTTTACCTCTGGCGCCTCTTTATTGAGCATACTCTCTCATACGAATGCTACTGGCTGTGTTATAACATACGAAATTAAAAGATTTATTAGGACTAAATTGATGAGGCTACGGTACCCTTATAAGTTGGGCTCGTCGTAAAAAAGTTCCCCGGGGTGAATGTGGATAAAAATTAGTGTGTATATATTGTAATAAACGCTGCTTATAAAAAATAACATGAAATCGTAAATATATTTCTATTTTGATGGGCTTAAATCGTAAATGTATTTCTATTTTGATGGGCTTCGCCTCTACCCGGGCAATTGCGTATCCACTCATCCACTGTTTCAGCATCTCCCATTATCTCCCCGATTTTGTTCTTCTGAAACTTCGAGTTGGTGCCGAATTTTCCTTCATAACTTCCTATATTTAATGAAAATCAAATAAAAATTGCGAAAATACTGTGACTGAGAAAGTTGCCGACAGCTGAGAAGTACAAAATTGTTTACCGTACGCTTCCTTCAAAGAATCATGTTCAGAAGGGATCGTGCAGTACCCGGAAGTAAAGATGGCGGCGACATCATGACGTTCTACCAGTAGAATCCAAACCGTTCCAACTATAAGCCAGTTCTGGAAAAAATACTGGTCTAATTGTGAGCACCTAGTGAGGCTCTTTTGCCAGTAAATACGTCCCTTGTGAAAAGAGAAGAATCCCATAATTGTCTTTCTGCCTATGAAGGAAAATGTATTTTGAATTTTTTTTTCAATTAATAGTACATCAATTGCACTTTAATGCTTGAGTGCACATTCCAATGACAGATAAAATACAAAAAGTAGAATTAACTCGCCTTAGATAGACCGCACATATTCAAGCTCAAGTGCATGGGTGAAAAAAATGTGTTCGTACCACCGATCTTCGCGCAAGTTTTTTGAGTTGTTTATGAATGCAACCAAGAAAAAGAGCACGACAATTTGTATTCAAATGCTTGTATTCAAATAAGCTCTCCTTTCTATCGCTGGTCACTCTATATCGCCTCTCGCTTTCTGTTTCTGCAACGCGAAACTGAAACTCGACATCCAGTTTACATGGCTACCCCACTAACTGAGCAAGAAACTGGTTGTAGGTTGTAGGTCGTAAAAAACTGTTAGTATGCAAGACACGCAATTCCGCGTATGGTTAGAGAAAGAAAACAAGTACAAAGTTCGAAAGTGATCCTCTTGCATGTCACTATCGCCTCCTCTCTTACAACCGCGCTATGTGATGCGCTCACACGTACGGGAAGCTTACTAGCATTTAGCTACCATGAACTACAACTAGTTTACAATGTGTGTATCATACCGTAAAATATATCTTTTTATTCTTTTTACGTGTTTAGTTGAATAGGGGAAAAAAGAAGAAATAGTTAGGCACTAAAAACTTTGGCTTAGGTGACAAACCAAAAATCGATACTTTGTTTTAAGACAACAACTGTAATTCCGTGATATAGTTTCGCAAGGTATTGCTAGAGGACATACGCTGAAGCTTTACCAAAAATATTACTTTTACAGGAAATTATAATGAAGAAAAATAGAAAAACTAAAAAAATCTTATTACATAAAGGAGAAGGGTTTCTCTTTCTCAATGCGCAAATTTCGCGAAATAATCAGTTCGAGTTGACTGTTAGCCAGTGTTAGCGCGCTGCGAAATATCCCGCTCATATGAGAGACGCAGAGTCTTGGAAATATTTTTTTCCTGGGCCCTCTTATTTGTCAACAATCTCTCGCCCTATCAACTCGAACTGATTATTTCGCGGAATTTGCGCATTTTGCCCAACTCGAATGCGCCCTCACGGGTTTGTTTTTATGTGCACAACGAAATCCCTTCATAAAGAAAATTCTTCGATCGAAAGATACAAAATCATTACCGCTGGCGGGATTCGAACCCACAGCAGCCCACAATCTCTCGATTCACAGTCCAACGCTCTACCTGTTGAGCTATGCTAGCTTATGAGAGGAGGATCTTATAGGAGATAGAAGAGCAATAGCAAATTTGCAAATTTGCATGAAGTCCAAAACCATATTATACGTTTCCACATAAACGTAAATGAACATCTTTTTTACGTTTGAAGAAATTCCTTTTTTTAAATAGGGTAACAATCGGCCGAAGGCCGTCTCCTCCAGTCGGAGAAGAGCCCATAGGGCTCTTCGAACGGCTGGTAATTAGATATTTAAATGCAGGTTTTATCTAAATTTAATTGTGATTTTCTGATTCTACGTCATCGTACCCCTATACCAAAAGAAAAGTACTGAAAACTCTTATTGTTCACTAGATTCACTCACATCGAGAACCGATGAGTTGCCGCCGCACCACTCGGGGCACAAAATGCGCGCCGCACAGGAATGGGAAACAGAATGCGCGCCGCACAGTAACGGGAAACAAAATGCGCGCCGATCCGGTGCGGGAAACACCTTTCTTGGTTTGGCGCCCCGCACCATTTCCGCACCTTTTCGGCAGCTTTTTTGAAAGCGCTCGGAGGATCTTCCGTAACTGCAGTTGATGTACCTATATTTTTCCGCAAGTACACGTCTCATATGTGTTGTGTGGCCGAGTGGTCTAAGGCGCTGTTTAGAGAAAGTATCTAACAAGAGTGTAGGTTCCAATCCAACACGATGCTTTCTTTTTGCAGTTGCTACTTATCCCCCACCGTTTCCGCATCTCTTCGGCAACATTTCGGGGTGTTTCCCGCAACAGATTGGGGGTGTATCCCGCACCAAAACGGCAATCGGAGTCGGCAAAAATTTTTTTTGCGGCGCGCATTAAATTCTTTTGCGGGAAACACCCCCAAACTGTTGCCGCGAGCAACTCTTGAGTTTCGTTGTAATATCCCATGCAAAGAACACCCCAAAAAACGAACGACCAACTACTGAGAACAGATGAGTTGCGCGCCGCACAATTTCGGGACACAAAATGCGCGCCGCAAAGGAATGGGAAACAAAATGCGCGCCGAATAGAAATGGCGCCAAAATGCGCGCCGATCCGGTGCGTGAGACACTTTTCTTGATACGGCGCGCAACTTGCGCCCCGCACCATTTCGGCACCTTTTCGGCAACGTTTTTGAAAGCGCTCGGAGGACCTGCCGTGACTGCATTTGATGTATCTATATTTATCCGCAAATACAGATCTCACATGTGTTGTGTGGCCGAATGGTCTAAGGCGCTGTTTAGAGAAAGCATCTATTAAGTATGTAGGTTCGAAACCAACAAGCTGCTTTCTTTTTGCAGTTGCTACTTATCCCGCACCGTTTCCGCACCTTTTCGGCAACGTTTTGGGGGTGTTTCCCGCAACAGTTTGGGGGTGTTTCCCGCACCAAAACGGCAACCAGAGACGGTGAAAAAAACGTTTGCGGCGCGCATCAAATTCTTTTGCGGGAAACACCCCCAAACTGTTGCCGTGCGCAACTCTTGAGTTTCGTTGTATCTTTTAGTCGTTCTTCCACGAAGCGACCAATGGAACTGAATTTTCTTCAGAGTTATCAAACCACATACTTAAAGGATCGCAGTCACTCCTAAATCTTCACTTTGCTTCGAGTTTACTTGAAATTAGTAAACAATAAAGAAAAATACTTTACCAAAACCGAATAATTTGAAGTCCAACTCAGGGGGTGAACAAGTAGAAAAGTAGTTCTACTTAACTACCGCCGGATTATGAAACGTGTGTGATATGCCTGCAGACCCTTGCAGGATATGTAAAAAATATAATATGCAGATATTTGCCGAAATAATTTGAAGCAGCTGTATGAACACGTTTCGTGATCCTGCGGTAGCTAAGTAGAACTACTTTTCTACGAGTTCACTCCCTGAGTTGGAATTCAAATTATTCGGTTTTGGTAAAGTATTTGTCTCTATTCTTTACTAAATACAAGTAAGCTCGAAGAAAACTACGATTTTGTAGTGACTGCGATCCTTTAAAGTATGGATTTATTTGGTTCAGTAGCTTTTGAGAAAAGTTCAATTTAGTCGAAAAAAGCTGCAGACACCCGACAAAGAACCAAAAAGGGCCAGGCGCGCGGTAGCGCAATAGTGGCCTATCCCCAAAAATAATCACGGGTACTATTATAGTTTACGTGCCACAGTGGGGCCAAGAAAGTGTTTCCCCAAAATCTTCTTATAATATGTAATTGGGCATGCCGATTGTGAAACAGTAGGTCACTTAGCACCTAAGGGGTTACTAAGTTACTATTGTACTTTACGTGCCACAGTGGGCCAAAAAAATGTTTCCCCAAAATCTTCTTATAATATGTAATTGGTCATGCTGATTGTGTAACAGTAGGCACATAAAGTACAATAGTACCGAATCACGAAATACAACTATCCATCTCGCGGCTAACAAAACAATATCCTGCGTATTACACAAGAGAGACATGAATTTAGACATTTAGTATATTTAGGATACTTTAGTGGTCTGTCCATGTTTGCGATTCGCACTTGAGAAAATTACTGCCTGTCCATGTTTGGGCCATTTGACATGAATGTCAAATGCCTACCGCAACCCATGCGAACTGTGAACAACGCACTCGACATGGCCCTGCAGCGAAAGTGTTCAGATCCGTACTATTTGAAATATATCCGTTCTGGGGGTTTCCATGTATGGCCGAGTTTCCTTCCAAGTTTCGAATTTTTTATTTTACGTATCTTGGCACTACACGAGCATATCTACAGGCAGTTTTTACGACCGATCGAGACGGGACCATTTGTTCAACAAATGATTCGCTTTGATGGCGTATTTTCTATAATGCGGAAATTACGCAAAATTACGGTAGATTGGCAGACTATTTTGCAATTGATACTTGGAAGGAAAACGCACGGTTTTTGGCATACATGGAAACCCCATACTAGATTCAAAATCGCTGCCGGACCATGTCATTTACATTGACTCGAACATGGACAGGCAGGTACAGGCCATAACTCAGTAAAAACGGATCAAGCGGAAAAAACAGAGCAATAAAGAGTAAAAAATAAGAACGACGGCCACTAATAATTATAATATATAATAACAATAATAATGTATTAATAACAAAAATTGGAAGTAAAGAGAAAATATGTCATGCGCTAGGCAACAAACTACAAATACTGGAACCACAGATATTAGAATACGAGAGTAATTAGAATAGAGGCTAAATATGCAAATAAAACACGGTTTTCTAGAAAAACACTTACGTGACATTTCAACTTCTCGGTCTAAGTGGTAAGTAAGGTAAGTTTTCTCGTGTCTTCATTAACGTTTAGTGATTTCTTGCGAAGTTGTACAACGAAAATCAAAAGTTGCGCGCGGCAACAGTTTCGGGGTGTTTCCCGCAAAAGGATTTGATGCATGCGTAAAAACTTTTTCACTTGCTCTGGTTGCCGTTTTGGTGCGGAAAACACCCGCAAACTATTCACTGAGAAGGGATAAGTTGCGCGCCGCACAAATTCGGGACACCAACATGCGCGCCGCAAAGAAATGGGAAACAAAATGCGCGCCTAATAGAAATGGGGCGCAAAATGCGCGCCGATCCGGTACGAGAAAAAAAACGGTTCCCGCACCAAAACGGCAACCAGAGACGGTGAAAAAAAATTTCCGCGAGCATCAAATTCTTTTGCGGGAAGCACCCCCAAACTGTTGCCGCGCGTAACTTTACGGCAGATCCTTCAAACGCTTTCAAATTCGTTGCCGAAAAGGTGCGGAAGTGGTGCGGGCGCAACTTGCGCGCCGAACCAAGAAAAGTGTTTCTCGCACGCACCGGATCGGCGCGCATTCTGCGCCCCATTCCTATTCGGCGCGCATTTTGTTTCCCATTCCTTCGCGGCGCGCATTTTGTGTTCCGAAATGGTACGGCGCGCAACTCATCGGTTCTCAGTGTACGGACCAAACGTTGCCAATACTTTAGCCATCTCACTATTTTTTACTTGAGTACACAGACAAACCAACTCTATTTCATATCTGAGTCAGCGACCCGTTAACTGGTGTTATTTTCTTTGTTGTTCACCAACTTATGGTTGATTTCTCAATTACAGAGTATGTGGTACCACGGATTCAGAGTCCTTCCCTGGGCTGTCCTAATACATCTACTGGTTGGTCCGTGCGCTCCGGAAGAGACTAATGGTCTTGAACAATATGGTGAATACTTGAAACATTTTGATTTGTAACATGGGGAGTACGGTGTGTTACGCAAAAAAATCCGTTTTTTTTTAATTGCTTCCGGCAATAGCTTATCCGGAGATGACCGGGATGAAAAGTGCGTTTCATCAATCTGAACATATTTAGTAATTTAGTAATAGTTTCCTGAGACGGTCAGACTCGTCAAACGAACCCGGAGATGGTCGATGCGCCATTTTAGGCATTGGTTTATGCCCAGCTTGAAAGGGAAAATGAACAAAAATCATGCCCTAGTTTCCGGAGACACGGACAGATGGTGGCAGTATATCATATGTTAAAGCTGCCTGGTAAGTGAATCAGTAAACCAGTAAACGACATTCTGAATAATTAACAGAACTATGACTATTGCAGACCCGAGGTGTGCGTTTAAGACTAAACGTGTCTGCAACAAGGAAATGCTGAACGCTTTCGGATTGATCGATGATAAATGTGTGCGCGACCAGAGGTATCTGGGAGAGGTGTCTTATAAGGATAAAAGCTGGGTGAGTGTTGCGCAAGTATTAATTTATCTGTAAAAGAATATTTAGTTGCGAATTCGCGTATGAAAGTGGTACCGGTTTCTCCCATAGACTCCCATAGACGAAATTCTACAGTATGCGAAACACGTCGCAGTCTGTCGTGTTTTGCACACCGCTGCAGGGTTTTTGCATACACTTAGTGCAAAACGGTTGCAAAAAGGAAAAGCTAACTTGGATAGCACATACGCGGTGAAAACCCGCAAAGAGCCAAAATGTAACATAAATAATTTAAAAAGGGTCAGGCGCTCGGAATAAAGTTTACGATAAGTTTGCAAAGAGCCTGATTTGGTTTATAAATTTAAACCTTATAGGAATACTACTTTTGGTTCATGAATTGCACGAAGAGTTTGCGAATGAGAGCAGACCAGGTTCCAAAAGTAAGTTATTTTTATTTACTCTTCGTAGTCTACTTTTAAACACAGTTCCAATTCCAAGTGAAAACGTGGCCAGTAGTAACATTTTCAATTTTCATCCACCCATGGGCATCACTACTATTGGTTTGGGAACGTTAATGTTGTCGAAATGAACTTAAATGGAATTATGGCACAGCGTAGAAAGTGTGGGACAACCTTGCACCTTCCGAGGAACTCTCACTTTAAACGAAACTTATAGCAGCGCCTTTAATTTTCTTAATGTCCAGAAATGTTACGGTTGTCCAAAAATTTATTCAAATATTTAGATATATCAAGCCATGGAACAAGTGCTGGAGAAGACCACAGACCCCGGTCAATGCGAAGTGAGTTGCTTCTTCCTATTACAGAAAAAGACAAACGCCACCATCAGTGATAATGTACCGCATGCACGAATGATCACCGTATATTGATAAGACTGACTAAAGTTGATCAGTGCGCCGCTGCAGCTTACACCAGGCGCGCCGTTGTGTGCCGTGCCTGGTGTGGGCCCGTTGTAGAGGCGCAGGCGAATAAACAGACAGGTTAAAGGAAACTAATCCCATCAAAGGTGCGCACCTGCGCACTACCCTGTGCGCACATCTGTGCCATCCGTTTTTTTCGGCCGGCACACCGACCAATGTTTCACGTTGAATGCATAAAAAAAAAGATCTTAAAAAAACTCCGGAGAATATCTCGCTGACTCCGAAGAATGCAGCTTAGATTATACTGTAGTCTTAAAGGGACAGGCCCATCAAAGTAAACCTATATTTACGACACGTTCATAATGACTATCAAGCATTTTTATTACAATATATACAAACTAAATTTCACATTTATTTGCCGTAGAAAGCTTTTTTCCGATGCGCTCAGCTTAAATGTGTACCGTGAAGCCGCAAATATCCTTGTCGTCAATGCAAATTTATCGTGAAATTATGCGATTAAAATTTGCATATATAGCTTTGAAATCTGCAGTTTTATGGTATACATATGCGTTGAGCGCATTGGAAAAAAGTTGTCTAGGGCGAATAATGGTGAAATTTAGTTTGTATATATTGTAATAAAAATGCTTGATAGTCATTATGAACGTATCGTAAATATAGGTTTATTTTGATGGGCCTGTCCCTTTAAAGTCAAGGCGCTCTTCCGCACCCTTTTATGTCCTGTCCTCTAGTCTGAAATATGATTTTAACTTATGAACGTAGAGAAGAATGGTGTTGGTGTAAGTCAGTAAGTGCACAGTTGCGAGAAGCTGTCATGCGGAGGCGAGATGTGCGGCGAAATCCTGGCGCTCTCGCCGCACACCTCGCATCCGCCTTTGAGTTCAACACCTATAGCACAGTTTCGCAGTGTAGGAAATAGGAACCCATAAATTTTCACATAGATAAATTTGCACATTAAAGCGAAATACCAGCCGGTTTTTGAAACGTATCTCAAATATCAGCATTCTTATGCAGTTATGCTAAAAGGGGTCTATTGGGGTCTATTTTTCATTCAAATTTATGATCATTTTTATGAGCATATGAAAGATAGAAAAGCAGGGAGTACTCGATGCGTTTCAAAAACCGGCCGGTATTTCTCTTTAAGTAGGAGAGAGGATAATTAATAGCCGAATGGCACGGGTGCGCCCGTTGACTATTCAGATTAAAATGGAAGAGGCCGAAGTAGCAGGGGTATAGGTTGGTGCGTTGAAATACATGAACCACCTCCGGGTTGGTTTTGACCACCTCCGAAAACAATAGAAATTTATACAATTGAGTGAAACATGGTGTTTTATTAAAAAACGGACAATCACTAAGCTAAGGAAACCAGATCCAACCACCTCCATTTACGTACGTAATTTATAGCCGAAACTAGTGACTTAAGTGAATAGAGAGTAGCTTTTATACCGGAGCAAAAAAACTGGTTACTAGGTAAGGCACATGCATGCAGGCATGTGACTGTCTAGACTGACTTGAACAAAATATGATGCAATAGAGCTGTAATTGGAAAAAATCATGGCACTAGGACTTTTATAGAAACTTGAATCCTGAATTTAACAGAAACTCGCACTACCTTCCATAACCTTCTCATTAAACTAAATTTCGAAGTTAGCTTACGGTATCAGTAGTTTAAAAGACAACCAATGGTGTTACAGGCTACTTAAAAGTAAAGGAACCTCTACTACCGAAATTCATATTCATGCTAAAAAAGGTTTAAAAAAACACCTTTGTTTTTTAACCTTTTTGCCGAAATTCAGGCGGGGTACGGCGAAAAACTGGCACGACGGCTATAAAATTGCCAAAACTGATGCAGAAGCAGCTAAAAGAGTGCGCGACGGCTTCTTTCAATCCGTGTACCGGTTTTTTTTTCAATCAGGTGGCCGTACGCACGAATGCGCCGAGAAGCTCCCAGCCTCCGATTGGTCATAATTTAGAAAAAAACCGGAAGTAGTTCACTTTGATTCAAACTCGTACAAATGACTGACGACAACTGACTGACGCTGATGCAGCAAGCTGCGTTGGTCCGTAAGGCCCAATGAGTTTGAGTTCCAACAGCAATTACAACTATCATGTTCAAATACAAGGCCAAAACAAGGCGTACAACCCTGCCCTCCTGAAAAAAAATTACCAAAGAAACTTAATAACACGACCAGTAAGAAGCACTGAAGTCGGAAGCAAAATATCTTATTATATAAAGGAGAAGAGTTTGTCACGGGTTTGTTTTTATGTGCACAACGAAAGCTGTTCATAAAGAAAATTCTTCGATAGAAAGAGCATACAAAATCTTTGCCGCTGGCGAGATTCGAACCCACAGTAGAACACAACCTCTCGATTCACAGTCCAACCCTCTACCAGTTGAGTTAAAGGGAGAGGCCCACGAGAAAAAACTTATCTTCAATTTACTTGCACAGAATGTCCGGAATTTCGGAAATGTTACTGTGAAAACCGCATTTCTTTGCACCTAGAATTCACAGAGATATTCCCCGGCAAACAGTTCGACCACGTACCGTAGGCAGAAACGTTTTTACGGTTTATATCCGTTCATTTGCATTCTTTGTCTTCATAATAATGGTTAAACGAATGAAGATCATTTCTACGATTATAACAAGGCGTTTCTAATATTGTAATGCCCTAAAAGCGCAAAATCGATTCTGACTACGGTATCTGGCCGAACTGTTTCCCGGGGAATAACTCTGTGAGTTCTAGGTGCAAAGAAATGCGGTTTTCACAGTAATATTTGTGAAATTCCGGACATTCTGTGCAAGTAAACTGAGAAAAACCTTTTTCTCGTGGGCCTCTCCCTTTAAGCTAGCTTATGGGAGGAGGATCTTATAGGAGATAGAAGAGCAATTACAATAGCAAATTTGCAAATTTGCATGAAGTCCAGAACCATATTATACGTTTCCACATAAACGTAAATGAACATCTTTTTTACGTTTGAATAAATTCCTCTTTTTTAAATAGGGTAACAATCGGCCGAAGGCCGATTCCTCCAGTCGGAGAAGAGCCCGTAGGGCTCTTCGAACGGCTGGTAATAAGATATTGTAGGAGAAGAGAAGTGCGATAGCAAATTTGCATGCTTTGCAAAAACGCTGAAGACCAGAACCAAATTATACGTTTCCACATAAAAGTGAATGAAAGTTTTTTTTGAACAGTGTGTTACAATCGGCCGAAGGCCGATTCCTCCAGTCGGAGAAGAGCCCGTAGGGCCCTTCGAACGGCTGGTACAAAATAATGTGCTTAGTAGATTAGCACAGTGATCAAAAAGTGCGGTCCTAAAGTCTGATAAACTGGAACCATCGTTATTTGGTTCCCACTGTGCCCAATGAGTTTAAACGCCAATTACAACAATGTGCAATACATGTTCAAATACAATGCCAAAACAAGTGTACAGTACAGCATGCCCGTCCTGGAACAAAAAAGACGAAAGAAACTTGATAACTCGTTAATATGTGTGTGCTTAATAGATTAGCTACTGTTGGAGAGCAGTTTCTCTGGCACAGTTCTCTTAGTCTAACAAAAAGACCTTTCCCACCTCCTTTCTAGTCTGCTTCGTCTGTAACCGCCATTTGGAGGCGACATCGCGACGACCATCCGTGTTGATTTGTATTAACACTAAATGCGAATTGTATCTGCGTTTCGACGCTTCTCCGTGTTTCCTAATTGAAACACTTTAGCCCTTGTGTGATTCTGCTCGGATTGATAAGAAAATATTTTTTATTTCATTGCACTGTACCGAAATGAAATACTGTAGACGGATGGTAGAATCTATCGAAATTGAAGTAACGTGACCGGATGGAAAAGGACCCTGTCGTTTTTCTAGAGTCTGCGTCTCACCTGCCGTCATTGGTCATGCCCGCCAGCGATTCCAACTGGAATGTGCCTCGACGACCGCGATAAATGTTTCCGATTTCTAGTGGAAATGCCTGACCGCGAGATCTCATCCATGTGCTGGGACCAAATCGTCCATGACGATAAGACAGAGGTGTGCTAAACGCTTACAAAATGCACAATCCTAAAATTAGAGCTGAATTCACTCCTCCTCTTTGTTCTACTTTTAACGTACGTAAAATATATGTTCAGATGCTAATGCGGTATGATCACCCGATGTATGAGTACATGGGATTCTGCATCGCGAGCGAGATGGCCATTCGACGAAACCTGGAATTTGTGGCTGAGGAACTCGAGACCTCCAAGCGAGGATCGGCAGCGAGAGAAGCTTTTTGTGGAAGATATCAAGTGTGAGTCTTGTACCGTGTTTTACCAATTCTTCACCCGCCACATTGATTCAGCAGTTTATGGATTATCGATATTCCAGTAAACTCCGCAATGCTCACTTTGGAAGTGTTTGGCTTTCAAAACACAATTTCAACGCGGATACTAACCTTTCTTTATCTTTGTAGGTATATCTTGTATTTCGACAACAAGAAGGTGGATTCAGATAGTACGCTCAAAATAGATGTGTAGGTTTCTTCACTAACTACTGTACACAAAAGAGACCTGAATCCTAAGTTTACGGCCGAGCCTTTTGGAGTGAAGAGTTAGTCTCCTCGTTTTCGTGACCGGTTTCTAGAGAAGAACACTTCGCCACTCCGTCACTTACACTCTTATTTTAGAACCGTGCATGCCACCATAGCTGCCATACTCATCGCGATCTTCGGAGTGAACTTGTTCAACTTTTGGGGGGCGTCTCGACGTCGCCATTTGGGTATGCAAATCCTACCTCGTTCAAAACAAACTTAAGAAAACGAAGCTATGTGCACAAACCGCGTAAATGACGCAGCGAATGCAATTTTAAAATGTGAAACATCGTGTTTTTTGCCATATGTTCTAACGAAACTAATTCAGCAAATTGAGCAAATTAGCTGTTGTCAATTCACAACTGCGAGGATATAAATAATGAAATATAACGTCGTTTTGCAACAATTAATAACTGGAGTTTCAGACCGACAGGTGGGCGAGTACAAGAGACAACAGATGCGCGCTCACTATCACCAGAAGATCGACGTCTACATGGAGAACAAGAGAAGGGAAAAGGCCCATGAGCACAAGGATGTGGGTCGTCATTCGTACTTTCGCCTGGGCATAGAACAAGGCCATTTTCCTATCGCTGCAAACCGTTACAATTGATGTAATTGATGAAACATTGTTGTCATGCCGGCTACTTTTAAAATATATTTCTACGCGAAACATGGCGTCTTAGCCCCATGGGACGCTCGCACAATCCACAATTCTAGCAAACCATGGCTATTTTTTCTTGCGCTTGAACAAAGTATGCTTCTATAGAGTTGATCGTGAATGAGGGCGTCACTACTCACGATCTGCCAGGTCACTAATGTTGCAATTAAAGGGTATGGTCGAGGACTTCGATAGGCTGCCGATGGAAAATGCAGAACCGCGTTCATCGACTGTAACCAAGAAGACGGCCACGAAGACTGGAAGAAAGAGCGCGCTGAAGGTGAGAAAACATATGATACTATTATAGATATGTGACTGCGAAAACCATTCTAGCCGGAGTCCCTCAAAAAAGAACAAGGATTGTAAACAAAGACAATGTTTAATATCACCATTATTTCCGGAAGAGAGAATCCTAGCCTCTGTTTGTATTCCCAAAACTTTGTATCTTGGTCTCGTGTACTGCCTGAGTCTGAGCTAGATTTGCTTTCGCAAAAAAATTAATTAATCTAAGGGCAAGAAGAAGAGTGGGAAACGCTCAAAGACGACAACCGGCAAGGGCAAAAAGAGCAATACCGGCAAGACGTCGAAGTCCAAGGGCACCACTGGCAAGAAGATCAAGAAGAGAAAGCTCAAGAAGGTCTACAAAAAGGTGTCCAAGGCTTCCGCTACTGCCCCGACGCCCGCTACGTCCAAGTCGAAGGCCACCGGTTCCGCCCTCGCCGCCTCCAAGTCCAAGGTCCTCTCTGCCAGTGCCACGACAGCAAAGCCGATCACGCAGAAGTCCGGGTCAAAGGTCACCACGGGAGGAAAAGCGTCGACCAAGAAAGGATCAAAGGCCACCGGAATGAAGTCCAGAACCGTCACGGTGAGTTTGATAGCCTTCATAAATAGAAGGAAGTAGTAGTCGTCGTCGTAATAGTAGAAGATAGAAGTCGTAGTAGTAGTAGTAGTAGTAGTAGTAGTAGTAGTAGTAGTAGTAGTAGTAGTAGTAGTAGTAGTAGTAGTAGTAGTAGTAGTAGTAGTAGTAGTAGTAGTAGTAGTAGTAGTAGTAGTAGTAGTAGTAGTAGTAGTAGTAGTAGTAGTAGTAGTAGTAGTAGTAGTAGTAGTAGAAGTAGTAGTAGTAGTAGTAGTAGTAGTAGTAGTAGTAGTAGTAGTAGTAGTAGCAGTAGTCATGCTAGTCCAAAATTCGCTCGCGTCCTGGTTTCCTGTTGACTTTTATTGATTTCTTACATTTAATCACAAAAGTTTCGTCAGATGCGCAATGCTCGGAAACATTTGCAAGGAAATGCGCAGCATATATCTTTCAAATTAATTTTTAGTTCTGCTCGAGAAGCGCTGGACCGGTCGCTCGCAAGGTAAAGATGCCCAAGCGCAGAAAGAATAAGAACAAGAAGCGCCTCGTCAAGGTCCCCGTCGCCATTCCGCTGATGCACCCGAACGCCGCCGAGATCCAGAAGAAAATCGTTGGAACCTACCGCCCACCCGTGTACGACTACGAGATTGTTGCCGAACAGAAGACGCAGGTGTGAAAAATTGACTTGAGAATAAGTGCATAGCAATAGTGGTACTTCGACAATTGCGCATCATTAACTAACGGTTAGTACTTATTAAGCACATACACACGAACGTGAAAACCCCGATTTCGCCCCGATCATTGGCCGAAAAACCCCGGTTTCGCCCCGATTCTTTCATAAAAAATCTCCTAAAAGCGCGATCACGTCCCGAATTCGCCCCGATCGCAAATAATCGGGGCGAAATTGGGAACAAGGCCGGATTTCGCCCGATTCTATCAAAAAGCACCGATTTCGCCCCGATCATTTCCCAAACCCCCGATTTCGCACCGATTTTTTTCCAAAAACCCCCGATTTCGCCCCGATCAAGACCCGATTTTTTGCGGCACTTGATCGGGGCGAAATCGGGGTTTTTTTTTTTTTTTTTTTTTTTTTTTTTTTTTTTTTTTGGTTTCCCATGTTGCACAGTGGAGTGAAAGTACAAAATTAGAATTAATTCACATACTTTTAAGAAATCGGAACTCCGCTCCCAGGAAGCCATTGAGAAGACTCAGGTGAGTAATTAGCAGATATTGAGTAAATAATTAGCTTTAGTATTCCCGTCTAATATAATTTTACATATTCTTTATAAGTTAACTCTTATAAGTTATATTATAAGTCATAGGTTATAATTACAAGCTAACACAATAAGTTTACATTACATATTCATTCTAGCAGTCGACCAAACGCCAGGCCCGTCAAACCCCTACGGTGCCGAAGGGAAAGAACACCAAGGTATGCAACTGAAAGGGCAACAGCGCAATGTCAAATGAACGACTTAAAATGATAAATGACAACATAACTAAACCTAGTTTGCGATTTTGATCATATTCTGGGCTCGGGAACTGCAACTGGTACTGGTCTTAATATTATCGTTTTCGACGAAACACTGTCCAGTGGGGCAAATGGCCTGCGTAACTGGGGAATCCTTCTAAGCTACACTTTACTATTACAGACAGTGCCCCGGACAAGGAAAACGGAAGGTGCCCCCAGCGAGAAGACGTGCATTGGTTCCGAAACCGCGAGAGACAGGTCGACGTCCGCTAAGAGCAAAAGCAAGAAGGCAAAGGGAAAGGGCCAGGTATCATAAACGTACATATTCTGTACCAGACATAGTCAAAACAAAAACACTATCCATAAGCGTGAAAGTAGCAGCACCGCTCAAATTATAGAAATACAAAGTACATGCACATGACCGATATGAATGTCCAAACCCGAACCGCGAAGATGCAGGGTTTCAGTAGGAAACAGATTGTATCCTAGGTTCTTTACATCAATGATGAGTCAGTAAGTTAAATCCACAATTCAGGCACCCAAGGACCGGAAGCACACTCTGAGCGAGAAGACAGCCGAGGATTCTGTGGCAGCCGCAGCTAGGACGAAGAACGTGAAAAAACCGAAAGAGAAGGCCGACAAGAAAAGCAAGGTAATAAATAAACACTTTCTATATAGTAGTAGTGAGTAGTCCCCCCCCTAGCAAACGTTCGAAAACAACAAGAATGTTAACCGTGGAAGATTGCGAAATAAGAGCATTCATAAGAGCAAAGCTTAGGCTTATTGTTAAATGACAGTCCTGCGTCGTAGAATACGAACATATTTCCAGACTGCCCAAAAGGAATCCAAGAAAGATGTCCTCTCGGAACGGACCGCGCTCGCCTCGGATTTCGAGGTCAATGTCAAGGGAGGAAAGAAGCCGAAGGGCAAGGGAAAGAAGGTCGCAAAGGAGCAGGTATAACACAGAGACGGATTGACATATCTTAGCAGATCGTAATCTGCAATGCCCCAGTTTCTATTGTATCGGTTATTGTATCTATTGCTGATCCGGGGTGGGGGATCCGGGTTGCTTCGGGGTATTCGGCACATTGGTTGTAATTGTTAGTTTAACTGCAAATATGTTTCATTACCATTACAGAAGGCCGTCAGCAAGAGGAGTGCGGAACCACTGAGCGAAAAAACAGCGAGGGGTTCGGAGGTTGAGCCAAAGTCTAAGGGAGTGAAAAAGGATACGGACAAAAAACCCCAGGCCAAGGAACAGGTAAACAGTGTATCTAAGATGTAATAGATAATAAAGGGGTTAGTTACAGTCTCCATAGATTGTAGGCGCGGAGGTGGGATACACCAAGTAGACAAATATAGAATTATTTCAGAAACGTGCCGGAAAGAAAAGTGGCGAACCACTCAGCGAAAAGACAGCGAGGGATTCAGAAGTGGAGCCGAAGTCGAAATCCAAGGGCGCCAGAAAGAACAAGGGCCAGAAGGCTGTGGCCAAGGACCATGTGTGTAATATGCATTGTACAAAAATGCTACTTAAATATCACTATATCTAGACGCTGAAGTTTCAAGGTGAGTAAAGAAATACGCCATTAAGTTACTAAATGGGATTTATTCTAGAAACGTGCACAGAGAAGCGCAGAGCTTCTGAGCGAGAAGACGGCCGTCGGATCAGAGGCTGACGTCAAAAATAAGGTATGAATGGCACCTGATCATTAGTTTGCAAGTGTATGTGGTAGTTGCAGTTCCATCCCCGTAGGGAGATAAAACGGGAATGTGGTAAGCAGTAAGCATTGGTTTTGTGAGTATAAATAAATAGGACCACTTTAGGTCACCACAAAGGCCAAGAAGGAGGTTCCTGTCGCCAAGGAGGTAACCGAAGGCAAGAAGGCTGCAGCAGTGCTAACGCACGTGGAGCGCAAGACCAAGGCGGCTGCGGGAGAGAAGAAAAAGGTATTATAAAAATTAACCCTTTTGGAGAATCGGTGTTTGTCAGTTCGTTCACTCAGTGAGGTCGGCAAGTTCGGCGTATTCTACAATAGCAACACTATCATAAAACAATGAACTCTTGATCGTGTACTATAGTTCGCGCTTCTGATCGGGGTCAACATATTACATAATCAGCATTAATTCTAGTAATGTACCCGTACTTAAATAATAATTCTAGGGCCTCACAAAGGACGTACGCAAGGGCAAAGAAGCCCCCAGGTTGAGCAAAGAAAAGGTCGTCGAGAAGAAGTCGACCAAAGGATCTAAGGAAGCCCCTAAGTTGAACACAGAAAAGGCCGACAAGAAGTCCGCCAAAGAGGCCGCAGCGAAGGCTACAGTGCCACCGAGCAAGAACTCCAGTGTTGGAAAGGGACCGAAGGAAAAGGTACATACAGATAACACATCCACCTCAGCATGCTCCAGTACTGAGACCACACAGACCCCAATGCTAAAAATAGCAGTAAGATAGTTGGCATTGACTTCCGACATCTCAGCAAAAAGTGACCGGTGACGTCGACTTGTGAGATCCCAAGCGACCAATCGATCTCCCTAAGGGCGCGTTCGGGATGAGTTTTCCGAAAGGTTCTCAGGCAAATTATCGTTCGAGATGGACATTTTGGAAACGTTCTAATGCTAGGAGAAAGCCAAAAATACCGTATGAACTTGCATGTTAAAAATGCTAATTCATAAATTTGCATGTTTAACATGCAAATTCGTCTATTAGAACCAAGCATTAGAACGTTTCCAAAATGTGCATCCCGAACGATGAATTTGCATGGGAACCTTTCGGAAAACTCATCCCGACCGCGCCCTAACAGTTAGCTGAGTGTGGGCAGCCAAAAACCTTATAATCTATCAATAAACAACAATTATTTAAGAGTTCCCTGTCAACCACCGGAAAGCCTTCTTCTGGCAGCAAGGCCAAATGCATGGACGACCCGCCTACGAAGGCAATCAAGGCAGCAGTCAAGGACAATAAGGAAGCTGCCAGGGCAAAGGCTGCCCAGAAGAGAATGAACATGACGAATACTATCTAAAATTAAATGTTTTGTTAGGCGCTTGTAGTGGTTAAAATATAATGTTCGTGGTAATTCGTAAGCTTAAAGGCATAGGTTCACCTCGAATTGCACCTTTTTTTATAATTTATATTGATAGTATGACCTATGACGGTCAAAATGCGAAAATTGCAGTAAATTTCCTTTGCTCCCCGTAGTAGGAGAGCTTGCTCAAAAAAAGCTAAACTACCTCGAATCTATAAAACAATTGGAGTACCGCAGCCATGGTATGTGGGAAATAGCGCTGCCGGGCTGGAGAGGCTAGAAAATACAGGGCCCTTTTATCATCCTCTGTCTATCACAACAATATCTGCACCTCCAGTCCTCCTCCGCTATTTCCCACATACCATGGCTGCGGTACCCCAATTGTTTTATAGATTCGAGGTAGTTTAGCTTTTTTTGAGCAAGCTCTCCTACTACGAGGAGCAAAGGAAATTTACTGCAATTTTCGCATTTTGACCATCATAGGTCATACTATCAACATAAATTATAAAAAAAGGTGCAATTCGAGGTGAACCTATCCCTTTAATAAATAGTAAGTCAATGGTGAATTGGAAGTTGTAACATAAAGGAAAGCGGACGGTTCTATGTGAGAAAAGTACGGTTTGTAACAACACCGCTTCATTATTCGGAAATCCGTTGTACAGTTTTAGCCTCTGCATGGTAGAATTTTGTAGAATTAGAATTTAGTTGTGTACCTAGTCGAGAGGGTATTATCCGCATTTATGTTAAAGTTCCTTGCAATTATCGTTTCTGTGTCCAATAAAATATTTCCCCAATAAGAGTAGTAACTACCTGGAATGAATAGGAAATGCTCCCCACGGTGTCTTGTCCGGAATTTCAGAAATATTACTGCGAAAACCGTATTTCTTTGCACTTAGAACTCGCAGAGTTATTCCCCGACAAACTGTTCGGCCAGGTACCGCAGTCATTACATTTTTAGGGTTTATATCCGTCCATTTGCATTCCTTCTCTTCATAGTAATGGTTAAACGAATGACGATCATTCCTGCAATTATAACAAGGCTTTTCCCGTACTGTCCTGTGTTCCCTAAAAGCGCAAAAATTGATTCTGTCTACGATACCTGGCCGAACAGTTTGCCGGGGAATAATTCTGCGAGTTCTATGTGTAAACATTTCTGAAATTCCGCTCTCTGTGCGAGTAAATTGAGGAAAACTTTTTTCTCGTGGGCCTGTCCCTTTAACACAGTGCTTTGGGCTATAAGAACTACGCGTTATGAATAGGAAATTCTTACCACGGTATTTTGATTTATAAATGTCCGTGGAATGAATACGAAACTCTTATCACAGTGTTTTGAGCTATAAAACTTCGCGGAATGAATAGGAACTTCTTACCACGGTATTTTAACTTATAAATGTCCGTGGAATGAATACGAAACTCTTAACACAGTGTTTTGAGCTATAAAACTTCGCGGAATGAATAGGAACTTCTTACCACGGTATTTTGATTTATAAATGTCCGTGGAATGAATACGAAATTCTTACCACAGTGTGAGCTATGAAACTACGTGGAATGAATACGAAATTCTTACCACAGTGTTTTGAGCTATGAAACTACGTGGAATGAATAGGAAATTCTTACCACAGTGTTTTGAGCTATGAAACTACGTGGAATGAATACGAAATTCTTACCACAGTGTTTTGAGCTATGAAACTACGTGGAATACGTGTTTGAATGTGGAAACGAACTTCTTACCACAGTGTTTTGAGCTATGAAACTACGTGGAATGAATACGAAATTCTTACCACAGTGTTTTGAGCTATGAAACTACGTGGAATGAATACGAAATTCTTACCACAGTGTTTTGAGCTATGAAACTACGTGGAATGAATACGAAATTCTTACCACAGTGTTTTGAGCTATGAAACTACGTGGAATGAATACGGAAAATCTTACCACAGTGTTTTGAGCTATGAAACTACGTGGAATGAATACGAAAAACTCTTAATACACAAAAGCTTTGGAACTATGAAACTACGTGGAATGAACTACGTGTTTTGAGCTATGAAACTACGTGGAATGAATAGGAAATTCTTACCACAGTGTTTTGAGCTATGAAACTACGTACCACACAGTGTGAGCTAGGAAACTACGTGGAATGAATACGAAAAACTACGTGGAATGAATACGAAATTCTTACCACGGTGTTTTGATCAATAAAAATGTCCGTGAGCGGAACAGTGTGACCTAAGATTTTGCATAGCAAAGATCTTGGACCTTGGGCTTCGTTGCCTTATGAATGACTAATATGTGGTGAAAGGACTTAAATTAAAAAATATTTCTAAATACCAAAACCAATCAATCCTGTGCAAAAATGTATTTCTTCGAGCAGGCATCGCGATTCACTTCATTGCTTATCAGAATGTTGCTGCTTTGTTCGGCAAAAAAAAAAAAAAAAAAAAAAAAAAAAAAAAAAAAAAAAAAAAAAAAAAAAAAGCTCGTTCGTCGCTTCTTTATGCTAGACCGATAGACTTGTTTTGCTATTCTTGTTTTTTTTTTTATCAGCGAGACGACTCAAACAACCAGCTACAGTAGGATACCTCATCACAAGATTACCAAAAACAAGCTACAGTACGCAAGGCAATGGATACACCTTTGAGCTGTGAAGTCCTGCCGGGAACTTGATAGACAGGCGGGAATTTAAAATTGAACTGAATAATCCCGAATTTTCTAGCAAAACGTTGTTCATTCATTTCGAATCTTTGCTTTCTTGTTTTGTTTTCTTACTTGAACTAGATTAGGTTTTGTTTATCTATTCTTGCCATATTTGTGACCGCGCACTCCCGTTGTACGCCTAAGACACTTTCTTGATTATGCTTCATATCGTGATTGTGATAAATGTTTCATTCTCTAGCTCTACTATTGTGAAATGGGCGTTGTGTCTTAAGCTGCTCATTCAAACCTGTCATATGCCTGTAGAACGTAGAAAGCGTTCTACGTGTCCCTTTGTTCACCCAAGTCAGTTGTTTTGTGCCTTCTGTGGTATCATTCTGCGATCGTTTGCATTTGTTTACAGTAACTGAGCCCGGAAAATACCTGATAATGTCGGTAGTTGGCTTGGACGTGGGAAATCTGAACAGTTATATTGGAATCGCAAGACAAGGAGGAATCGAGGTCATCACAAACGATTATTCTCTTCATGCCACACCGTAAGTTTTTCGATAAATCATAAACCCTCCTGTATTCAAGCACAAACATCATCTGGTACTTATTGCATAAATTATATACATAATTCTCCGTTTAAACTTGAATCTATGCAAAGTGCCATTGACGTCAACCGCGTGATTGAACATGAATATTACTTTGGACTTACTAGTAGTGAAACTGGTCTTATTATTCCCCGCTGACCACACAATAATACGTGCTTAAGTTTTTTATTTTATAGAACATGCGTCGCTTTTTCGTCGAAGAACCGGAATATGGGTGTTTCTGCACGGCAGCAGGTCAACACAAATATCAAGGTATGGTATTCCCTTTTTCTCTATAACACATCAAGTAGCAAGGTGTTTCCTGTTTCTCTCTGAATGTTTGGTCGTGCTCATACTAGTGACTGTTTTTGCTGTTTTTAACAATGCGTCTGGAAATCCTAAGAGATGGGTTTGTTAATGAAGAATAACTAGATGGATAACGTTTGAGAATGGCTTGTTGCGTAATAGTGTTGCAAGCATCCCTATTCCATCCATCTGGAAGCCTTGCAGTTTTCCCATTAGACAAATTCTTTTTTCTCACATAATACTGATAAAAGACACAACAACATCAACCAAGTGTTTTAAATGAAAGATGTCGATATTACCTGTAACCTTTTATGCATAACTAATAAACGAATCTACATTTGTGCTCTAGTCCAACGATTTTGCCCCATCTAACAATAGAGAATGCTCGGTCCTCCCGGATTCCGGAATGCCGATTTGAGTTGAACAGAGGCCATGCGACTTTGTAGACTTTGTATATGCACTTTAGCATAAAACATCACCGACCTGATCCTGATTACCATAAGTCTAAGTTTTGTGGAGATTAAATTATCCGCATTCCAGAACACGATCATCAACTTCAAGCATTTGATCGGCCGTAAATATTCTGATCAGATCGCGCAGAAGTTCATCCCATTCGTGCCATGCCAAGTCGTGCAACTTCCAGATGACCAGATTGGATGCAAAGTGAGTTATAGCCGATTTTATATTTATTTTTTTCCTTTACTTCCTCTTCACCTTGCTGGTACTGTGCGCATGTTGGTTTAGGGTACCCGGACGAAAGTAAAGTCTGTAAGGTAATTGATAGACGGATGAAAAGAAACCTTGGATGTTTCTTTCGACCATCTTAAACGCGCACAATCGCACAATGTTCTGCAGAGCAGAGTTAATGTTCTAGTTCTTCCTTTTTCAAAACTGCTATTTATTGACCCTAACCCAACTTCTTTTCATTAACAATTGGGGATGATAATGAACTGTGAATAAGTTACCTCGTTTCTATGTACCTACCGGAGAAATTGAGAATTTGGGATGTGAACATTTCGATGATATGCTTATGCTTATTATTTATTTATTTGTTTCATTTATGACAAGAACCCATTTAGGGCGCGTTCGGGATTGATTTTCCGAAAGGAAACTCGGCCAAATCCTCGTTCGGGATGGACAGTTTGGAAACGTTCCAATGCTTGGGGAAAACAAAAAATACAGTATGAATTAGCTTGCGAAAAACGTTTCCCGCGCATTTTTTTCAAATTTTCCATGCTAATTCATACTGTATTTTATGTTTTCTCCAAGCATTGGAACGTTTCCAAAATGTCCATCCCGAACGACGATTTGGCCGAGTTTCCTTTCGGAAAATCAATCCCGAACGCGCCCTTAAGTCCACTTATTTAAAAAAAAACGAATTTACGAAGCTTCAGTAGGAAATACTAATTGGAAATACTAAGGTTGCGCTTAAAAACTAAACTACTCTATCATATTAGGTGAACTACTTGGGCGAGGAGCGTGTGTTCACACCGGAACAAGTGCTTGCCTCACTTCTCACCAAATTGAAGCAAACCGTTGAGGCCAACGTTGACAACACCACTAAAGTTTGCGATGTCGTGCTTGCCGTAAGTTCACTTCTTCAGTTATTTTTCAAATTTACTCACACGTACACGTAGTTGCTCTGTATACTTTCTTTTGTGATTTCATACTCCTAAGCGCATTATGATTTAACTTTACCTCATCTATAACCAGGTGTCGTATTTTATTGTTTATTCTGTACTGTAATACTTGGCGCTAGCGCACAAAGTTTCAATGCATCAAAGCATTTTTTGTGAGATCAGGCCGTTGTTGTGTTTCTTTACGCCTGGTAGACGTCAGTACGTTCGTTTGTGAGGTCCTCAATATTTATGTTTCCAATGGGCCTCAGTGGCCCATTGGAAACGTAAACGTCCGCGCTTCGCAGTCAGCCGACCCGAGTTCGAATCAAGCCACGAGCCACAACACTCACTCAATGCCACCGAGGCGGGGAAAATCGAGGTGAATCCCCCATTGCCTAGCCTGAAGACCGAGGGATTTGTCCTTTCGTCTCGTCGTCAAACACTCTGTATAAATCCACAAAACCTCATTGGAAAGATCAAGGATCGACATTTATCTGAAGAAAAATCGCCCCTCCACGCATTCCCCCGCGGATTGAAGAAGCACGACGCTAGAAACCTTCCGCACTTGTTCCATGTACTTGATTGATGTTGTATCTGATTGATTGTATGTGTGAATAAAGTAGTGATATTTTTTTAAAGTAGTGATATTTTTTTTATATTTTTTATTTCGCCTCAATTTAGATTCCCGGTTACTTCACTGATGTGCAGCGTCGTGCTGTATTATCGGCTGTCCAAACCGCACAACTCAATCCCCTGCGTCTTATCAATGAAGGAACAGCTATCGCTCTTGCATACGGTAGGTATATTTTTTGCACTTGATGATGTAAGAATAGGAATTTTGGCTATATTTATTTATTAAATAAAACCACAAGATGTGCATTATAAATGATGTGATGAAGAGAAAGCGTATTGTCGTTGATTAGCAGGTGGTAAAAATAAATAGGTTTTTGTTTCTTTTGTCCCCTATATTCGTTTTTTTTTACATTGTCCATTGGTTAAGAAGGAAATGCCGCTGTAAGCAACTAGTACTGCCAGTAATGTTACCTGTTATTTTTTGTTGATTAAGTGTTTCTTTTATTATATGGGGTAGGAATGGGTTCCTTGCAAATCTCAATATTCTATGATTTAGGAATCTACAAGCAAGATCTGCCAGTGGAAACTGAGAAGCCCCGAAATGTGGTCTTTTTGGACGTTGGACACTCGTGCACGCAAGCCCATATTGTGGCTTTCAACAAAGGCAGATTGCAGGTATTGATCGTTTGAGTTGGTAGCTTTACGCATTATTTGTGACAGTAGGCAGTAGAGGGTTTTTTTCAGTGACTATTTCGGATTATATGATTAGTAGGTTCGGTTTCGAATAATGCGAATAGCCATAGTCATGAACTTGTATTGCTGCGAATTCGATCAGTCAAATCTACGTGATCACTTGATGTGGTACTTGTATCATCACTATCGTACCAATTTTCAACCATTTATACGTAATCGTAATGTGAAGACTAAGACGTCTATGAAGTATGAACATCAACTGTATCCGGTTTTCTTTACAGATGCTGAACTCGACCTACGACTTGAGTGTTGGTGGACTTTGGCTTGATACCCTGATTAGGAAACATTTCCGCGACGAGTTCTTGCAGAAGTATAAGATCGACGCAAGCACTAACGCCAGGTAAGAAGGATGACTTGGATATGTAGAAGGCGTAGACTCGTGGTGTTGGTGTATCTTTTGTTTTGTCAGTCCCGCAACGCAGTGGCGTTCCTACTCATTGGAATTTTGTCGTACATATAAATAAATACTTTGCGCTTCAAGAGCGTGCACCTTTATTCAAGGGTGAAAATACAGTTTCAATGTTCGCTTATGCCATGCTCCGCAGAGGTCATGTAGTAGGCGACGGGTTCCAGATGACAAATTGCTCGACATCTTCATTCCAATTCCAACGTCGTCAAATTGCTATATATGGATTTTTATGCTTATTTATAATAATAGTAATAATAATAATAGTAAATATTGTAGAGCCTGGCTTCGTCTATTGGACGAGAGCGAGAAGGTGAAGAAGCAGATGTCAGCCAATCAGACGCCCATTCCACTCAACATTGAGTGCTTCATGGAGGACAAGGACGTGTCGGGAAAGATGCAGAGGTATGACCGTCTTCTTTGCGGATCTCAGAGATCACATTCATCACTCCGATTCCCTAGGGGAAGTATTCCCTGGGGACAGAAAATAGCATTCTAATGTGTGAGACACGCAGAGAAAAAGACGGGGAATTGAGTGGTGAATATGGCCTCTGGGTGCAATTCCTGGGGAGATGGTTTTATTTGATGCTTGCGCCGCTCAACTATTGATGGTTCCTGTGTTCCGGATATGGTCTGAGCATTTGGATGTAGTTGATGTTATGATCAGCTCCGTCCGGGTACGAATTGACTTTCACCGTCTCTTGTGATGAACTTAAAACTTCCAAACTTGTAATTTTGATATAACCGGTAGCGCTACTTTATCTTAAAAACGGCATAATATCGCGCTCTGATATTACTTTGTTTAGCGAGAGATTTTTCTTTCTGTGTGTAAGAATAATAGCGCAAGTAGTAGTTTTTGTTTTCTGGAAATGTTGACCAGGAAAACTTTGTAATGTACCTGACATAGACATTTAAAAGTTATTGAAAATAAAAATCTGAATTTGTAGAAGCGAGTTTGAGGAGTTGGCCGCCCCACTCTTTGACAAGATTCGCAGTCTTCTCGTCACTGTCCTTCGCGATGCCAAATTGACCGCTAACGACATTGAAAGCGTGGAAATTGTTGGAGGTACGTCATTTTTTAATTAGTTGTTAAATAGAGGTAACATTGCTTAGACGAAGGGCTTAACTTTTGTCTTTTATAGGTTCCCGGGCATTAATTTCCTGTGTGTGTTTTGTTAGCACGTTTTTTTTTCATCTTTTATTGTACGACTGTGTAACTGTGTTTGAATATTTTGAAGTTTGAATCTGAACTGTTTGTTAGTTTGTTTTCCCTTTCGAGTTCGAGTAGGGTAGAGGTTGTGTTTGTCTGACCTAAACTACTTGAACTATGACTAATACACGCATGGTCTTTTCTACTGGTTGGTTGCCGTGCGTTGTTTAGCCTTTGGGATTAACCATACGACTTTGTTGGCAATAGGCAATCGGTCACGGTCTTGATATTTGACCTCTCTAGTTTATTGTAAAAACTGGGTGTGGTGCGAGGCGAAAAGGAACTGAGGAACGCCCTCTCCGTCTTAATTTAGTGATTTGGTGGTGACTGGTCACTTTTTGTCACAGTGACAGCGGCCTTGAAATGATTTAATGGTGATGGGGTTAACCGTAAATCGGGTATTTTGAAACAGTTGGGGGGTGTGAGGTTGATGGGGTTTAGTTAATCGAAGTAGGTTTTCAGAGGTCGAGAGGTCATATTCACCACTCCGATTCCCTAGGGGAAGTATTCCCTGGGGACAGAAAATAACATTCTAATGTGAGACACGCAGAGAAAAATACGGGAAATTCCCCATAGGGAATTGAATGGTGAATATGGCCTAAGGTTCTGAAATTCTGGCGTCGTCTGGTGGCCTAGCTGTTGAAATATATCTAAAAATGTTTCTTAGATGCAGATGCGTCGCGGACGCAGTCGTTTGGGGATCTCCGTAAAGGGAAAATGAAAATGTATAGTTTTAGTTTATTATTTGGTAATGAGCTATTCCACATTCAGGCTCGTCGCGAATTCCCATGATTCGCAAAATTGTTTCGGACATTTTCAACAAGGACGCGAAAACCACCATGAATCAGGATGAGGCTGTTTGCAGAGGTATGTTTTTGGTTTTCTTTGAATGGTTTAAAGCGAAATGCTGGCCCCTTTGGAAAATTTGCATATGATAAGCAAATCCTATGTCTATGCTAATTTTGTACGATCGTCCACGGCAATCGTACAAAATTAACATAGGATACATAGGATTTGCTTATCATATGCAAATTTTCCAAAGCGACTAGCATCTCGCTTTAAAGCGAAATACCGACCGGTTTTTGAAACGCATCGAGTACACCAACATTCTTATGCAGCCTATGCAAACGAACATAAATTGGAAAAAATAGATACATTCGAGTAAATTAGCATAAATACGTAAGATTTCAGTTGTCCACTATGCGTTTCAAAAACTGGCCGGTATTTCGCTTTAAAGGAAACCTGTACCAGGATGATGTGGTTTTGATTTGACGTGTAGATGATGTGGAGTATTATGAAGTTGTAAAGTTGTACTGACCAGTTTTGAGTCCTGGTTGCTGCTGATGAAGTAGAATCGTTAAATTAGCATGTTGATATCTGTAGTTAGTAAACATCGCACTGTTTCCATCATTCCGTGTCTAGGTTGTTTAGTTAGTCTTGTCTGATCTCTTTTGAAAGATTTGTATTGCTGTTCGTTTCCGGGACTGGTAAATTATTGATGTATGTTTAGGTGCCGCCATGCAGTGCGCTATTCTGTCGCCAGCATTCCGCGTCCGCGACTTTTCCATCAAGGATGCGCAACCATTCCGGATCCGTCTCACTTGGGAGGGGGTCAACGGACAAGAAGGAGGGTAGGTTAAGCTGTTTTGTTTTATAGAGACGTATGTAGTGACGTGAGCTATCCGCTTTCGCTAAGGTTGTTGAGCTATCATCCGAGAGTAGCCGCAAATAATTACTGATGATGAATGTGTTGCATCTGTGGAAAACCCTCTTTATCGAGAGGGAGTGACCTAGCTCTAATTATTGAGCACACCAAGTGATTTACATGCAATGGTGCTAACCCCTCGTTCTACATGTGCAAAAATGCGCTTTCCCCGTACGTTATATGCAAAAGTGCTAACCCAAACCCCACGTTCTACATGTACAAAAATGTGCTTTCCCCGTACTTTATACGCAAAAGTGTTAACCCCCCGTTCTACATGTGCAAAAATGTGCTTTCGTTAATTTCAGCGAGTCGGACGTTTACGTGGAACGCGATGAGTTCCCTTACTCCAAGATGCTGACTTTCTACCGCAACGAACCGTTCCAGTTGCAAGCCAGCTATGCGCTGCCGAACACTGTTCCGCATACAGCTGTTAATATTGGTACGTGTTCCTCTTTTTTTGCTTACTGGGTTGTTTGGTATATATACTTTCTCCCGTATCGGTAATCCAGTAAAAATGTGATTTTTTTTAAGCCTAGCACCTTTCTGAGACACCCAGCGAGCAGAGTATCTGAATATCACCTATGGATTCCACTTTTTCATAAATCACCGTGGTCTTTAGGTTCGTGGCGTGTTCTTGGCGTCACCCCATCTCCTGACGGAGAGACGCGCAAGGTGAAGGTGAAGGTCCGCGTCAACCCGAATGGCATTTTCGGAGTCTGCTCGGCCACCATGTATGAGACTCAGACTGTTATTCCGGAAAAGGTGAGACTGGTTTTGTAGACTGTAGTTTGTATGTTTGTAATCCAAGTTCCAAAGTATGCACACGTCGAATTCGCCGTGCAGGATTAAAGTCAATGAGCTTTGCTTTGAGTATTCTGTATTTTTTTCCGAATTCCGAAAATATCAATTCTTTACTCTGAGGAGGTATCATCCTAACTTAACTGTAGGACTGTGGTATGTGATGTTGTGTCATTTGTTATTGTGTATTACAGGAACAACCAATGGAAACAGATGCTTCAAAGACTGGTGGAGATGCCAATGCCGATCCAAATGCTCAGCCAGCTGATCCGGCTGCTGCGCCCGCTGCCGACGCAGATCCTGAGGTACGGTAATTTGGATATTGCATTTTGTTTTCTTCAGGTTTTTCGTTATCATAGGCGTTCGCTTAAAGCGGTACTGCATGTGGTTTGTGAAACGTTAGTGGGCAAACTGTGTGGTTCACTCTATTGAAGTATTTGCACAAGTTGTGTTTTAGGAGCCTCCGAAGCCCGTCACCAAGACCATTGCTATCGAGCTGAAGGTTGAGGAGACCGTACCGATCAGTTACAATGTACCCCATTTCCAGAATGTTGAGGTATGGTTGGGTTTTTTTTCTTGTTTCGCATAGCGTTGAGTATTTGATGTATCCACAGTTCACTTACCATTACATTAGTCCATATCTTTGAATTTTCCCTTACCCTTGCTTGCTCTTGCCTCATGTGCACTAAGTTTGCTTAACCTGAGAAAAGTACAGATTACCGCCGTCTGATTTTCTTCATTTTCTGAGGAGAAACAATTGGTACAGTTTATTATTCTCTCATGAGTTAGCTCATGCTAATGGGGTAGTTAGAGACGATAGCTGAGGCCGTATTCACCAACACTTCGGGAGCCCTCCCTGGTCTCACCAAGGAGCGAAAGATTACAAGGGCTGAAGAGATTCAGAGCGCCCTTGAGCCTTGGGAGGACTCCCTGTCTGTTGGTGAATACGGCCTCTGTCTGCTTAGTAAATGCACCGTCTAGTTTGCGAGGGTATTTAAAATAAGCCATGGTGTATTTTTCAGTCGGAAATGCGCAAGGCTGATTTGGCCGAGAAGCGCAAGGCTGATGCGAAGAATAGCGTGGAGGAGTATGTGTACGATATGAGGGAGAAGTTGAGTGATCAGCTGGCCGACTACATCACCGAGCAGGTTGGTTTTTTTTAATTGGTAATGGTTTTACCTGGGGACGGGAGATTATTATTGTATGGTAGGTGTTTATTCACAAACACGCAGCGGGGACGCTGAACCTTCTAAGGTACGCCAGTTTAAAGTTTTCTGGAGTTGGTTTATTCATGAGAATGTGTGGAGAATAGTGCTAGAGGGTCGTTTAGCTTTGTCGTGAAGATCTGGTGAAACTGAGTATGAGTTCATAGTTATTTTGTGTGTGTGGACCCTGGTGCACCTTTCTGTGGATTCGATTATAAATTATAACCGAGAATCCACAGAAACGGTGCTGTTATAATTTTTAATACACGAGTGTAGGGTTTTGGGATTTTCACTCTTCTTATGGATCAATTTGTTGGCGCTTTTTTCAGTACACTTAGCATTAAGGTTTGTTTATCATGTATCCTTTTGTTAAACTGTCTTCGGTATTTAGGATTCCGAGGTGTTCCGCGGTCAGTTGACTGCCACTGAGGACTGGCTCTATGACGATGGTGAGGATGCTGAAACGAGCGTCTACGAGAAGCGCCTCCAGGACTTGAGCAAGATTGGCGACCCGATTGTGGAGAGGTATCGCGAGGCGGAGGCTAGGAAGGTGGGTCATTGTTTTTTATGACATGTTTATAATTATTAATTATCATTGTTGTTTTTCTTTTTTTGTATGATATTTTATAATTAAAGGGTCAGGCCCATTTCAAATGACCCCTATTTTTGATGATTCCACCTGATTCTCCATGTCAAATATAGTAGGATACGATATTTTTCTAATTTTCAAGCGCAAAATTCACGCAGTATTCAGCAATTTACCATTACCAGTCATACCCAACTATCTATCGCAGTTGTCACGCCCCCTCGCGCTAATTGGGCAATATGCTCTACCGGGCGTGGCAACTGTGGTGCGATATTGGCCAATCAGCGCGAGTGGGCGTGCCAACTGCGATAGATAGTTGGGTATGACTGGTAATGGTAAATTGCTGAATACTGCGTGAATTTTGCGCTTGAAAATTAGAAAAATATCGTATCCTACTATATTTGACATGTAGAATCAGGTGGAATCATCAAAAATAGGGGTCATTTGAAATGGGCCTGACCCTTTAAACCCTATTATTGTTAGCTGGTCATCATTGGGTATATATTTCCATAGATATTGAAAAGATCATCTGATCATCTGTGGAACTGCATTTGGAATATACTGTTGGAAAATTGCTTGGTGATCATGCTCTTTTGTCGTTCGCTCGGGTAGGATCTGTCTAACAATAATGTATCTGAGCTCTGGCCCCTCCCCCTACTAAAGGTGTAAACGTACATAAAGCAACTTATTTCCTGTTTTAGCCCGCATTGGACAACTTTGATATGGCGATCCTTCGTGCCAGGAAGGCGTACGACGAGTATGCAGCCGGAGGACCAGCCCATGCACATATCGAAAGCAAGGACATGGATAAGGTGGGCTTCTTAATTTAAAATATATATGTTGAGGATAAAAAATGTTCAATCTAACGCACTATCGAACGATATATAATAGAGAACGTTGTGCTTATGAACAGATGAATGGTATTACTTATTACTCTAGCTCGGGCAGTTTGTTACTTGTTACTGATTGTGTCTTAGGTAAGCGTAAGAGTAGACTGTTTAGCAAGCAGTGTGTGGGGTAAATAAGTAGGTGGAGTGCGATCGTTGTTGTTGGGGATAATTTGAATCCACGTTCAGGTGATCAACGCCATCGAGGAGAAGAAGAGGTGGATCGATGATGCCCGATTCAAGACCGAAAAGAGGTCACGCACCGAACCTCCCGCCGTTTGGGTAAACGAGATCCATCAACAGCACAAGGCATTCGAGAACATTGTCCTGCCCATTCTGAACAAACCCAAGCCGAAGCCCAAGGTTTGTCTGTCAGAGATGTATCAGCAAGCGTGCACATGTGTAGCCTTAGTCTCTAGAACTGTACTGAAGTTGAGGACTATGCTTTTCTGTAAATGCTTGTTGAAACACACAAACTACGAATAAAATTCAGTAAGGTAGAAATACGGACATTATATCTTTTCTCGACGCACTACAATTTGCTGGTATATTGAAGCCCATGTTTTTGTCTGTCGTGTAGTGTAGTTATGATTATTTGGTTCTCAGTTTGCTAACTACCTATTAATTTTAGGAGGAGCCACCAAAGAACGACAAGAAGGCTGAACCTGCCGCCGCCGACGAAAAGGCTCCGGCTAATGGTGGAGCGGCCGGAGACAAGCCCGCTGAAATGGAGGTCGATTAGACGTGTCGGATTTCCAGTGCTACGTACTTCTTGTTGTCGTTGACCCGTCGTGTTTGCGGCATCATTACTTTAGCGTAGGTGTGATATGGTTTTTGGGTTTCTTTCCATCCAAAGGATCTTACATGCTTGAGTAGTCATTGATTCGTTTATTTTTCGTACCTTAGCCCCATTTTCAATTCTTTGACAAAAGGCAATAATGTGTGTCTGACTGTGGTGATGTGGGTCTGATTGTGAGGTAATGATTATGCTCTTGGAAGTAGGTAATGTTGCCGTACTCTACTCACCTCGGCAGTCCGATACATGTTACCCACATGTAATGTCATTGAATTTTGGTAGTTTTAGTTGATTATCGTCTGTATAACATTTGGACGAAGCTATTTGTTCCCGTTCCCTGTTGCGTTCTCTTGTAGAGAAATTTATTTCTAGAGCTTTGCACATTGTCGAGTCGTGGTAGAGAGACCCGTGTCTGATTTGGCATTATTATGAATTATGAATTTATCGATTTGCCAAATTGGACTGGTGGTCTTTTTGTTACTTTTTAGTCTAGCACTGACTGACAAACTAGATTTATCTATTCAATTCTTTTAGTCGTTGTATTTCCAACTTTCTGTCAGTTTATGTGATTTTGTAGCCCCGCTTTGGGTTGTGTTTTCTGAAACCGAAGAACTAACGCCAACAACAAAGTTTTTATAAGAATGTGGTGTGATTGGTAGTCTAGTGTTTTTGATGATGTTATTTGGGAAGAAACCTTTGAGGATTGAGACTATTGATTACTCTGTATTCTTATTACCCTTCAAATTAGCATATGATGTTTGCAATTGTTGCTTCGTACTCTCTCTCTCTCCTCATTACCTTGTGATGACTGATCCCCGTTTGGTTCTCGATCTTCATTCTTTTTTTTTTTAAATTAAATTAACAGAGGTTCATTTGAACGTGCACTTTTTATAATAAAGTATGATGTTCAAGGTTTTTATTGAATTTTGGTGCTTGTTGTCACTGATATTATGCTTGTTTGGTTTTTGGGATCTTGAAGGGATGGTTGGTGTACTATTAGAGGAAATGATTTTCGTTTTGAGAATGGAAGGGCTTCAAAGAAAGTATTGCCCATATATGGAATCTGGATCGTGGTTGTAATGTGCTAGTTATAACGTGTTAGTCGTGCCTCATTTTTTGGGGCAAAGGTTGTTTAGGCCTGTTCAATGACTGAGGCCCTTGTTATAGAGCTGAGGCCATATTCACCAACACGGGGAGGCCTCCCCAGGGAGCCAAAGAGTGCGGGAGTAGAAGAGATTCAGAGCCTCCGTAACCCTAGGGAGAGTTCCCTGTGTGTTGGTGAATACGGCCTCAGTATTCTGTGGCTTAGGCTCGTATTTTAGGCCTTATTGCTGAGTTACGCAGGAGTGAGCAAATCTTTTGAGACGGAAATGTATCAACATCAGGGGATCGGTTTCGGACAACCTGTGAACTTCGGATGGGGCTTTGTTGGATTTCCGCGTTTCGTGGATCCGAGTATGTATGTGAGTCAAGCTAAACTATTTATTCGCAAAGCAATTGTTTTGTGACGCTTTTTGTGGTCAGAATATAAAACGGTATTGGACGCAATTTTTGAACTTATGAGCATGATGTACCACCACATTCTCTTATATTATATGGTAATTTTGTGTCCTCCTATGAATCAGAAGGGCACAGATTACGTAGAGGCGTGACTATGATGTTTTCATCACGTTTTTGTTCTGAAACCACGTACAATATCGCTTTATTTGTGACCAACTAGCATAGTTCAACAGGTAGAGCGTTGGACTGTGAATCGAGCAGGTTGTGCGCTGCTGTGGGTTTGAATTTCGCCAGCGGCAAAGATTTCTATGCTCATTTTCTTTATGAACAGATTTCGTTATGTTCACACAAACAAAAAAGTAAACTCTTCTCCTTTATATAATAAGATATGGATGGTAGAACATACCTACCTCTACCCCCCTACCCGTGACCGACCATTACATGTGCGCTACCGTAACCTTTGCGTTAATCGTTTTTGGCAACGAGCCAACTCTGCATGAGGCCTTGCAGTTTTATTTCAATGCTGAACTAATTTATTTTACTGAACAGCAGGGGTCTTTGGAACTTTTGTTTCTTTTTGATTCGTTTTACTTGTTGACAAGGGGTTGAGATATAACTGGTTGGCTCCG
>JAANDG010000559.1:0-95664 GCA_036852015.1 Pelodera strongyloides
TGCCGCACGCAGAAAAACGCAGAGCAAAAGATGAAATCGACTCTCGCGCACTGACCCTACAACACAATTGCTCATACAACTACCATACTTAACAGATAAGCATAATATATTCAACAAAAAGAAACAAACTCGACAGCGAGCTCCTGCAGACCTTCGGTAATCACATTAATAGTCGAATTCCCTTTCGCTGAAACTGGAGTCCGGACAGATTTCTACAAGAGTTAAAAATGTATGATAAACAAAAGATTGAGGTCCACGGGGTCCGGTGACTGTAAACACGTCTTCCAGAAGGCTTTGCCGACGTGGTCCAAACATGTCAGTTGATCTAATGCACGACAGCATGACGGTGACCGGAACGCAATCAGGGTAAATTCGTTGAAAAGCAAAAAAAAAAAGCTGGTTAACCTTCCCAAAATTAAAACAGTTAAAAGAAAACCTTATTTCTCCTGCACTCTTCAGGGTAGACACAGAGTGAGCCAGTGAGCCACCCCAGTTTTCATGCCAGTGCAGCTTTGAGCTTGAGATACTCTGAGCTCTGAGCTGGGACGGCGTGAAGGAGAAACGCGAAACAAAGAAGCAAATCATGCAAATATGAACCTCGGTTACGTCGGTTATTTGTCGTTCTTTAAGCGTATTTTTTACAGTGTCAGAGGGAGCATTTTCTTCTTCGGGTTCAATGGTTGAATTGAGTTCCTAAAGAGCACAATTAGATGACAGAAGGTAGTAGAGACTCGAGACTCCTTTTTTCTATCCACGCCTCTTCACCGACCATCCATTTCTTCGTTCTTTAGTTCAGAGACGTAGACGTTGTTTCACTCATATGAGCAAAGTTGTTTCACTCATATGCAAATATATAAATTTGGAACTGCAACTGCTGCCGAAGATCGGAGATGGTCCAATCCGCCAATCCGGAAGTCGTTCATTGATTTTACGCACTATATGTTCAGAGAGAATGCGAACGCCTCTAGAGTTCAGTGACTTCTGTAAGATTAACCTACCTCATTTCTCGCATTAGTAACATTCAAGGGCGGCATTTCAATAACTTCCTGAAACAAAATGCCAGCGAATATAAAACATCACAGGAACGTGTTGTGAAATATCCAAAGCACCAAAAAACATCCCAACAACCAACCAACTACCGAACTACCAACACCAAAAAGACCAATATGACCATGAACGGAAAATAGACAGTAAGATGTAAGCAACTCGCTCTAAACGTTTCCGAGAGCGTGAGTGCTAGAGGGTTCTCCAGCTAAATTGCAACCCCGCTTAGTACCTCGCGGCCCCTTGAAATTTGAATCTAACTTTGTCTTCTTCTCTGTTCATCACCGACACGCTGCTTGCCCCAAGAATGGCTTTCGACACCGTTGCCGACCCACACTATGACTGAATATCCCAACGCCGACCCCATTTAAGTCTCTGACACTAGGATTTCCCCTACAGATACAAACTGACACCGTGCTGACCCAAACGAACCCAAACTGACCCCGTATCCGACCCCAACTGACGCTCTTCCGACCCAACTGTCCGCGCGTTTATTGCAAAATATGAAGTACGGCGCCATCCAAATTACGAAGGTTTCTATATTATTTGTAAGCATGTACTCTTCGTACTTTAATTTTTTTTTGAATTTTTTTTTTGAATTTTCAGAAGTCCAAACGGTTCTTCTTTTGTTTGTTACTTTTGTGGATTATATATTGCGCATTGTTTTATTGTAGAGCCACTGTAGAGCAGAATACACACAATCTAGTTCACGCAGTATTAAGCCAGTAGCAAGTATGGTTTTGTGTTCTTCTTATGACCTTTATTTTCTTAGTTTGTATATAATGCAAGTAATTTTGTAGGAGATTGGGCCGTGATCCGTGATGAATGATGGCATTTACATTGGAGAAGATAAAATGTTTATTTTAACATCACCACTTGTTTTTAACGGCTGGACATCTGCATTTTCAAAGATAATCTGTTTCTTGTATATTAGAATTTAGTTTAGTTTCAATGTTTAATTTTTTAGAATTGCAGGACGGTCCAGGAAGCGGGAACTGGTGAGCCAACCAGGATATTAGAGATGGGAGGTCCCCTCCCAAGAAGTATTTCCGAATGTGAGTATTTCAAATGTTTTATTAATGTCGTAAGTAACTTCAAATCTTTCAATAATGGCGTAAGTTATTAACCCATGTATGAAAAATAAAGAGATAAGGACGTAAATTGGTTATTGGAACGAGCGTGTGGGATAATGAGACAGCGTACTGAGATCGGTGCAATCTTAGAAAAGGGGAATCTCTGACAGAGAGAGGGAATTAGGGAATCTCTCTACTTTTCCTCTCTGTTCTCCCTCTCTCTATTTTCCCATTTTTCCTCTGTATGTTTCTCTCTGTATTTTCCCTATCTGCTCTCTATCTTTCCTATGTGTGTTACCTCCGTGTTTTCACTCTGTTTCTATTTCCCCCTGAATTTCTTTCTCTGTATTTCACTCTCTCGGTTTCCCCCCCCCCCCCTCTCTCTCTGTCGGTTATCTCGCTCTCTCTCTCTCTGTTTCACTCCCTCTCTCTGTTCCAATCTGTCTACTTTCTCTCTCTTCTTTCTCTCTGTGTTTTTATCTCTCTCCCTGTCTCCGTCCCTGTGTCTCTCCTTATTTCTCTGAGAGAGAAGTGAGATAGAGGGAAATATTCGCGCTCTCTCTCTGTCAGAAAAATGAGTGTAGCCGTGCGATTTTGCGCGGGGCGGCGCGGCGATGCGCTCCTCATCTAGATTGCACCCTGAGATCTACTGCAATTGCAGTAAAAATATCAATTGCGTACTGAATGAACTACATACGTAATATTTGAAACCAGGTAATAAGACCATTCATGTTTAGCGGCGTGGGCGTGAATAAGTACCGATACGAACGAAATGCATCTGGTCTGGTTTCGTGATGCACAGATGCACGGCGGACAGGCCAATAAATTTCAGGTAAGTAGCGAGCACGGTGGAACGTGGAATGCTATATCGAAGCATGGTTTCCCTCGTATTTCTGTGCCGATGATAAGTTCGGTGAGGTGATAGTATGCAAAGAATGAAAGAATACATTCAATGCATTGAGATTGTGAATTTCATTCTCGTAATTTAGCGTGGTAACCGTCGCCGTCGCGACCAGCAAGCAATGGGCGGTGCCGGAGCCGGAGGTCTGACGAAGAGCAAGGTAGCAAGGAGATGGTCTCGTGGATGAAGGTACTTTTCTTTTGTTGGTTTGTTATCGTAAATGCATGGTCCCGCAGCGATTTTGGATTTAGTATAGATCTATTTCAAAATAGTAGGGATCTATTTCAAATAGTAGGGGTCTGATACACTTTCGCTGCAGGACCATGCCAAGTATGCGATTCTCATGGGTTACGGTTACGGTAGGCAGCAGACATGCATGTAAAAACACTTGAACATGGACGGGTATTTTACATTTTCACATGCGCGATTCGCGGATGGAAACCCCATGATAGTGGCGTGATCATGTTAAAATAATCTAGAATCTAACTTCGATTTTTATACTTACTACATAGTCTAGTAACTGCGATTTCACATTAGTTATTTTTCAATTCTTTTTAGATTCGTTTTTGAAGGAAATTTGGTATCGAGTGGATTTTCCGTCCGCTTTCGCAGCAGGTATGTTTTTGCTGCTGTGCAATTATGCGTTTCCCACTGTCACTGTCAAAGTCTGAACTCTTATGATAGAGAGATCTCAGCTGTTATTAATGTGTATCTGAAAATTGCGGCTGTTTGTTTATTATTGTGATATTCAATTCAAATCGTGAATTCTAGGTGGAAGATCTGAAACCAATCCTACGGGCTGTTGTGGACAATGATGTTATTTTCTTTCTCCAAAATGAGGATACTCCCGACGTTTTTATCGTCTCACAGGAAAGTGGAAACCCCGATATGGCCCCGATTCTTCCAAAAAACCCCGATATGGCCCCGATCACGTCCCGCAAAAAGCCCGATCACGAATAATCGGGGCCATATCGGGAACAGTTCCCAATATAACCCCGATTATTTCAAAAAACCCCGATATGGCCCCGATTATTTGTTGAAAAACCCCGATATGACACCGATCTGACCGATCATTTCCAAAAACCCCGATATGACCTCGATTATTTTCCAGAAAACCCCGATATGGCCCCGATCACGGCCCGATTTGTTGAGGGACGTGATCGGGGCCATATCGGGGTTTTTGGTTTTCCATGTGTTTGCCCATCCTTTCAAACGTGGTTATTCCTTCATTCCTTGCACTCTCCTTAATTTTTCTGTGTTTTTCTGTATTGTTGTGCCTCGGAGTTTCTTTATTTCTAATTGTTTTCGCATCCATTTCTCAGTTTATTGCTTTGTTACACGATTACTCGGCAGCTCATTCACCCTCTCTCGATCCTTTAGATAGATCATTCGTTTAGTTGTTCGTTTACAATTACACTCGTCCTTCTTACCGATTCCTGTTTGTTAGTTTTGACCGGTATAGCTTATTATTCACCTTCATTTTTGTTAATGTTGACCGCTATAGCATACTATTGACTTTTATTATGTTCTTGTATGTCATATCTGCAATAAACGTTTTTTATACATATTTTGATCACTGTCAGGTTACGGTATTTATGTGTGAAATGGTTTTTTGACCCAGTGCTGACCCGACGAGCTAGTGTGCCGACCCGACGCTGACCCCAAAGAATGATGTGCCGACCCGACGTTGACCCCAAAGAGTCGGTATGCCGACACGACGTTGACCCGCTTTAACTTTTACTGACACGGGGCGCGCACGAGGAGAATGACGCGTCGGCATTTTCCTATTTGGGGTCGGCACTTCGGGTCGGTGAGGAACATAGTTGGTGGTACGTGGTACCAACCACACGTAACATAATCGCAACCCAGCATTCAACTTCATAACTTATGGCATGGCACAACTTACTGCATAGACGAGTCGCACAATTTCCTTCAGCGCGTCCTTGTGCATTGGTTCTACATCAGATGTACAGCGGAACCACCACATGGCAAGCGAAGCCTTCACCACCCTGAACGTAGATAATTTGTTTTCCTCTGTCATAATACTTGCTAAGCTGATCTAAATGAAAACAAAACACTCACTCAAAGAGCGCACCACGCTATCACGCATCACTACTGTGTACGTGTAGTGTATGTGCGTGATTGTGGCAACACAAATCAAGCTATTTGTAAGGCGCAAAACTGACACAGTAGAGATCACTACTTTATTTGGAATTTGGAAAACAAAGACTGTTTTTTTTATGAGATAGGTTCATCATACAATTGGTTCAGAGATTAAGAGATACAGCCAGGGATGAGGGGAAGCTCTCGTTCAAGGTTAAAAATATTATTAAATTGTTCCCAAATACACAAAACCATAAAAATATGGCATGAGAAAGGTATTCTACAATTCGTTGAGGAGGCCCCACTAAATTTCACCAGAATATGGTGAAATTGGGTGGGGCAGGTGCCAACCAGAACCCTCTCGAAAAAAGCGAGTGTTTTGTGGGATACAGTAAGACCGAAAGTGACCGAAGAAAGTGCCGCGCTTCGTGGAAGGATTATTTTAATTTAAAGGTGTATTGAGCGCCAATTTAAATTTGCCGCAAAAAAATCCGGAACCACTAATGAAAAAAATTCACCTCAATACACCTTTAAATTAAAATAATCCTTCCACGAAATGCGGCACTTTCGGTCTTACTGTGTCCCACTTTCTTCTTAAGGAAAACACTCAAATTTTTTTCGAGATGGTTGGCACTTTAGCGTGCGAAAGTGCGACATAGATACTCTGTCTCTGTCACCGCGAACTCAATTTTTAATAGAGAGCAATAACGAGAAATTCTTTGACAATCCCTTTTGCTGGTTTTTCAAAGACGTACCCATCAAAGAGGTACTTCAAAGAGGACCTATATAAAGCAAAGGTACCCATCAACAAGGTCTACCTTCCCTTTAATAATTACAATTCATACGTTATTCTTCTCGGTTCTTGACCAGGAGCGCATCTCTGCCTCTATGTCTGTAGGTCTACAGCTAACTAAATAAGCTGTAACCAACACAAACTCAAACTCACCAGGTATGACAAGCCAGTTTCATGGAATGCACCCAGAACCGAAGACCCTGCCCACATGCCTCTCGTATCTGAGCAAATAAACATAATGTAATAAACAGTACACATCAGTAACCATGTAAAACTTCTTAAATATATTTGATTTGTATGATTCATTGACTGCATAATGAGCCAATGACTAGTATTGTGAAACCAGTATACATAAAAGTAAAGGCAATGAAATGAATAAAAGTATTTATGTTTACTGGTTTCACAATAATAATCATTGGCTATAATGAATTGAGTGCAATACTACTGAAATGAAAATAAAATATTGAACAAAGTGAACAGTTCCCCGTGTAAGTGTAACGACGAATCAAAGGAAACACTCACTTGTCCCGCCTTGAAAGCGTCGTGTATGAAACGCGACGAAATAAGAAAATGGAAGCATACAGACGAGGCAAGTTTCACTGAAAACTGGGGAAAATGCAAACCTCGAAGTTACCCCATGCAAACTACCTTGACATAAACTAGCTTGAAATGGACAAATGGACTCAAGAAAACAAAAACTAAACGATCTCTGCCGTTTCGCCTATCAATCCCAATAATGGAGCGTATGTATAGAGAACTTACGAGTTTGTTGCGAGTCAGTGTTTCGCGAAAAAACCGGAAGGGTGAAACTGTCAGACAGGAATGTTTTCGACCGATTCTTGACAATCACCTCGGACGTATTGTACGCCTTCTCCATGTGATAAAAGCCATCCTGTACTTCCACTCCAAGTGACATATACTAGAAAATAATATTGTGCATTAGTTTTGTGCTCAAGTATGTCGGTCATACAACACTTAGCCAAAAGAAAATCCTGAAGGGAGAAAGCAAGAATCACACTACCTTCTTCGGACTGTACCCCGGGCTCTTATACGCCGATGCGAGAGTTTGGTGTAGAAGCAGCTGCTCTTCGTATGAAGCAAAAGTCTTCACATCTGCCAGATCCGCCAATCGGGCGTACATCTTTGCAACACAGTTCTCCTGGGTAGAAATAAGACTTCAACAAACAAAAAACGTTTAACCTTTAACTCTGAAATCCTGCAAACATAACCATCATGAAATAGCGACGAAACATTTTTGATCAGAACTGCAGTAATACGCTTGGTGATTTGTATGTTCTTCAGAAATAAAAATTTCATTTCATGCTCGCAGCTTCCTGGCACTTTAGCGAGTCGACAAATATCGGGGAGATAATTCTTTTTACTTTTTGAATGAGAGTAAAAAAACCAACTCTCGGATCCGGACCGGCTGAAAACCTTCGCATTACATCACACGAAGTGGTGAACATATCGTACTCCTCGTACTTTCCCTTGCTACACAACTCTGACTAGAAATATAACATTATAATATCTGTAGTGTATTGTAATGTCAAACAAAATATGTCGTGTATTGAAATGTCAAACAAAAGACACATAATCATAAGTGTGTACATATTGCTAGATATTGCTAAAGTATTAAAGGGATGGGTTCACTAGAATATCACCTTGTTTTTTATGCTTTAGTTTGATTGTACAAAGGTAAACTTTAACAAAGAGAAAAAACTGTCTGGAATTGCTACCTAGGGAAGATATTGGTGAAAAAAGTAAGTATTTATCGCACTGAACAACAAAAAGTGCAAAAATAAGAACTTAGGAACACATACGAAAATTGGCTGAAACACACTGTTTTAAGCAAAATAAGCGATAAAACCTACAGTCTATTCTTCTCAAAACAGCGTGTGCGTGTTTGAGCCTTTTCTTATGTGTTCCTAAGTTACTCTTTTTGCACCTTTTGTTGTTCAGTGCGATCAATACTTACCTTTTTTCACTAATATCTTCCCTATGTAACAATTCCAGACAGTTTTTTTATGCTCTTTGTTAAAGTTTACCTTTGTACAATCAAACTAAAGCATAAAAAACAAGGTGATTTTCTAGTAGACCTATCCCTTTAAATATTTCTATTTGTTATTAAATACTAAATATTGCTTAATTAGTAAATATTGATGTAGCTGTAGCATACCGTACTTAAAGCGAATGTCAAGCCTAATTCACAGAGATTCTATAACACGCTGTCACAAAATACCGTAGTTTAAAAAATCGAGTAATAACGCGTTTTAGAATGCATCTTTCATTTCCAGCATGCATCTAGCGCGCATCTTTTCTCTCGTTTCTCTCGCGCCCTCCTCTTTTTCATTTCTGACTAACAGCCTCGCGAATTCAAACAGTCCCGTGTCCCGTGTACGAAGAAAATAGGCTGATTTTGTACAAATGACCAGAATCCCATATTGAAGGAGTTTTTTGGAGGGGTTTGAAATTGTTTTTCTTCTTATATGAAAGTTTTTGTTTATTTTTATTTTCACTTTCTTTACCTTCAAAACGTACGCTTTTTTTGAGCCCAACATGAAAAACCGGGTTGACATTCCCTTTAACATAATAAACACTTACTGTAATGCTGTTTCATCTAGCACAAATAGCACTGGTAATATTTCAGATGCTCGGCAGCTCGGCTGGACAAGTTAAAGATAAGGATCTTCACCTTTTGAAACGATTCAAGAATTTCCCACTCCTGTAGCAGGACACACCACAACTGGAACGTTGCTTCTACATCCGTTTCGCGACAGAAGAAGAGCATGTGATCTCGGAGGCACAACATCGCCTTGTAAAACTGAGAAACGTTTTCACTTACGTATCTTACGTTTTTCAGGAAAATCTTGTTTGCCTCTAACTGTCCCATATGCACAATCATTCATACGTTTATTATGAAACATAACAGCCAGGCCAGTGAGCCAACAACTGCACATTAATGAGGTAGGATGTCATGTCAAATAAGTCTGGCAAAAAATCGCATCAATTAACCTCTATCACCAGCTTGATCAAACATAACGGAAATTCACAAAATCTCAATAAGTAAAGAGCCTTTGATCCGTGAATACAAGTAATCAGTAAACCTACGTGTCCGTGGAAGAACAGCGCAGCGGTCAACCTCTTCAGGGGTGAAGTAAAATGGCTTTTAGAACTCGGATCGCACTCCAATAGTAGAGGCCGCACTTTGTCGTTGTACATCGAATAAGCCTGCTGTAAAATGTAAGATGAAATTAGAGAAATACCGAAATACGGAAATACCGCCTCGGAAAAAGAAGGCACAAGGCATTCGTGTAAAGTTGAAGTTAACAAGAAAAGTGCGACTCTAAAATTGGTAGCCGAGTTAAGTAACCTGGTCTGTCTTCAGAATTCAAATAAACCAACCGTGAGTGCCTCATGCGGTCTCAACACATGGTTGTGGTAGGCGTACTCCTGGGCAACCTCTTTATGACTATCAAATGCAGTGCGTAAAAGACCGTCCTTTCTCAGCTCACATGCTCTGTTCACCTATTTGAATAAAAATCACCATCCGCACAAACAAAAAGAAAGTTCGACACAGTAGTGTTTGGCGAAAGAAGTAGTTGCTGACCAAAACTACCTCACTACATAAAATAGATGTATAGGATTCTCAATTCTCATTACAGAATTTTCGAATGAGACCAAATCAATCAAAGAACTACTGCGGTTCAATTAAAGGGAATGTCAAGGGGGATTCTGCGCAGAAGGCATCTCCTGGCGCAGATTAAGTAAATCTCTAAAGGCGCACAATATACCAATAAAAATGGCGGCAGAATAAAATATTTCAAATTTTGTCACAAACATGGACAAACCCCCATTTGGATCTGTACATAGGGACCGCGCCGCACTTGGGATGCGGCGCGTCCGCTGTTCAAACTTTCAAACCCCGTTGCTTCACGAAATCCAAAAAATTGAGCAAAAAAAAAACGAAATCCCAGGGGTTTGAAATTGTTTTTCTTCTTATCTAAAAGTTTTTGTTTATTTTTATTTTCACTTTCCTTACCTTCAAAACGCAAGCTTTTTTTCGAATCCAACATGCAAAACCGGCTTGACATTCCTGCATGAAACGCAAATGCAAAACAGGCAAAAGCTAAAGCATTTGAAACAATGTGTGTGAATACCTTTTCCTGTAAGTGCCCAAGAGCCACAGAACAGTTCGTAATAGAGGAAGTCCATTCCTTTACAACGTCACTAATGATTTTTGGAGGTATTTTCTGTGTTTTTGTCCTGGACGGAGAATTAGCCATTCGAAAGCGACTGGGAGCTGAAAACACAAACTGAAAAACACAAAAGGCGTCTTATCATAGTCAAAAGGGGAGAGGACTGACTGACGGAGAGAGAGAACAAGGTCCTGGCACGATACAACACAAACTAAAAAAAGCCAAAACACTGACTAGAATGACTTTTCGGTGTCGTGGGTGCAGGAGAAACAAGAGCAGCAACGGCTCCAACAGCGGAATCTGAGTTTGAATGGGCTTTAGGTCTAGGCGTGCCTGAAAAACAACAACAGTATGATTATATGATGACACATTCAGAATACGGAATGCAGAAAACGGACAAGACCGAAACATGAACCAAAACTCCTACACATTTCAAGAAGAAAGTCATGTAATCTATCGTACGATTTCACAGTTCAACCAAATCAAAATTACTTTTACTTCCGTGGTACGTTAAAGGAGGAGGGTCACGAGTTTTAAGTGTTCGATTCCTTTCCTTTTTTCGAAAAAAAAAACATGGTAAATAATCACCAATAGCATGCATAACTCATAACCAAGCACGGAAATACACTTTAAAGAAATTATTTAATTTAAGAAAAAAATTTAATTAAAAAAACGACCATATGTTTTTAAAACCACCAGTAGAAAGCAAATGTGCACGCAGTGTGCATAACAGTAAAACAGGCGTGCCGTTCTTTTGCATTACAAAGTACACAGGCGGTTCGAGCGCATATTTTCAGCAATATATTAGCCCGGGATGGCCCGGCTATTTACTCGGAGGCTGTTTTTGGCTGTATTGCCCTCCTACACACCTGTACACCACTTGCCCTGAAAAACAGCTAGAAACTACGGTGGTTTTTTTTGAATTAAGTTTTAGATAAAATTTAATATTTACTTTAAAGTTCATTTCCGCGCTTTGTTCTGCATTTTATTGGTGATTATTTACCATGTTCTTTCGATAAAAAAAGGAATCGAACACTTAAAATCGTGAGCCTCCTCCTTTAAGGTGCCGAAACATAGTCTACCTAAGCCGGCCGAAATATGTGAGCTCATGATCTAACATCTAAATCTAACCACCTCCACTAGAAGACTATTAAGCATGCAGAGTTAGGAGGTGGTGTTATCAGAAACATCAGAAATGTAAGGTGTATGGCAGGCGGTTTATAACCGGACTCCTTGCTCGTAAATAAATATAAGTACCCAAGTACCCTGGAAATTTTCCGAAGCCTTGTTCCGCATGTTTGAAGAGAGGTCCCTCGTAGGTGTTGGAGACAATTGCATCTTCTTAATGTTAGTGGTTTTGACCGGTAAAGGGCGCGATGATGACGTAGTGGAGCTGAGGTCTGGAAGTGCAGGTGTAGGTTGCATTTAAAGTGAACGTGAGCAATTTTTGGTGCTGAGCTACACGTATGTCCCACAATTAAAAAAACAACACAATAATTTCAAAAAAAATTCTCAGCTAATTGTAAGAGAAAATGAATTTCAAGCTTTAACGTGAAACGCTTGGTCATTTGGAATCTGGACTCCCATGTATCACATGTATTTATGAACATAACATAGCACAATTTGCATAACATATATGCGTATGCAGCAGTCCAATACGTTCCGAAAAGTCCCCGGCATACCAATACCGCTTTGGCGCCGCTATTGAGCTTCGGGGGGGGGGGGGGGGGGGCAAAGTGGAGTAATGGAGTAATCCGAGGAGTAATCCGACCTGCCAAATCGATTGAGCATAAAATCAATAGTCTATAGTCAATATTTATTGATTTTCTGGTATTCGATTTTTTTTCCAGAAGAATACTTTAAAGTAAATTCTAGTGTTTCAGAAGTATCCATGTGTAATTGCGTGACGTGAGAGCTCGGGCATGCGTGCTTTCAAAACACGTCATAGCTTTCAAAACTCGTTAAGATTTGTTTCCATATGCAGTATCCTTTAATGGAGCGTGCAGAGGCCGTATTCACCACTCAATTCCCCATGGGGAATTCCCCGTCTTTTTCTCTGCGTGTCTCACATTAGAATGCTATTTTTTGTCCCCAGGGACTATTTCCCCGAGGGAATCGGAGTGGTGAATATGTCCTCAGAACAGCAACTAGGAGTAACACACCCCAAAATGATGCTCTATCGTTTATGTACTCGAAAAGAGCATTGACAAGGTAACGTCGCTTTTTCCATTGACGATATGTGTCCGACGGGCATCTTAATTTATAGTGCAACCACATTAGCCTGAGATTACTATGTGAATTGTTGCTGGCGCGGCAATAAATGTAAAATATGGCTGAGCGTAAGTCAGTAACATTAAAAAGCAAAATATATTCATAACTAGTTAGTTAAAAAGCGAAGAAAACCAACAAAGCAAAGGCGACAATCCATAACCAGGAAGTCAATAAATATTCACTATAGACTATTGATTTTGTGCTCAATCGATTTGGCAGGTCGGATTACCTCTTGTGGCTTGTGGCCAAGTTTCAGCAAGCTCAGACTATTCTGAGGCTCCGCCCACTTTGGTCCCCCAAGCTCAATAGCGCCTCATTTTCACCTCCAGAAAGAAACAATCTCTATCTCATCACCTCTAGGCTTGTCCGGCAATTCCACGTCTTCTTCTTCTGAGCGTAAGAGACTTGTTTTCGCTTTACACGGAGTCTTGGAAGATGACGCCATCGAGCGTGAAGAGCTGCGCGTAGAACGACAGCTAGCCATTTTACGGAGAACTTAGCTCCTCGGACTTCCGACCGAAGCAACTGCAAAAACCATGAGCTCGAACACGTTTTTTTTTTGTTGAACTACAATGCGCCCTAGGGAGAGGGGTCATCTGGCGGAAACGTCGCTCAGTGGTGTAACTTCTATAGATCAGTGCTGGAAGTTTGAACACATTTGATAAATTCGAACAAATTACAGATTCTGTCGGCAATCCGAAAGACACAGTGCGCCGCACTATGTCCGGTCCAATTGCAAAAAGAAATCTGTCATATGAGAAGGGAGGAACGAGAGCTGTGCGTACAATCTACAAGCCGCTGCGTCTAGCTTTAACAAAAGAAACTCAGAAGAAATACAAATGGAAGAATCGCAACAATGTTAGGACAGAAAAAAAACAATGAACATAAAACAGAATGACCGACCCCGCCCCGGAAAATAAATGCGCAAATCACATCATCATCATCTTGGGTGGAGTCACCTTCCGCGCGTTTGCTGCAAGATTGCGACGCCCAATTTTAGTAGTGATTGTTTCTAGGGGCATGTGTCAATAGAAAGCGGTATGTTTCTGTTCTATAAAGAAGCCCGGCTTGGATTCATCACATAGATACTGAAATAGCCTGTACTTCCACTGAGATAGTTCTGCTATTTCACTTGACTGGCAAAGATGACCGACGAAAGTTCAGCACTCGGCGAGTGTGAACTGAGGACCAAAAATGAACGAATGAACAATATTACGAATTATATTCAGTAACCAACACCGATCTATTATAATACTTTATTATACAATAGATAGGGAAGACAAAGGTTGAAGCGTAGATCTTCTTGTTGAGCTGTTGTCGAGGTTCCTTCCTTATTCGAAAGTCCTATCGCTGGTGTAGTTGTTGTCTCGGGCGCCTCGGTGTGTTGGGGTGTAGTAGAGTAGTTGTAGAGTTCAGCCGTAGTCTCAGGAGTCTCGTCGGAGCTACTCGTATGAGTCTCCTCGTTAGCTCTTTTCGTTCGCTTATATTACACTACTTCGTATGCTAATTTGCCTATTTGAATTCTAGCATTTATACGTATTTGTAGTTTCACTACACATCCGTTACACCCCTTCCCAATTTGTAATCCTATACAAATTCTAAAAAAATAATAACTACAAATACCTAATACCAAAAGGTATTAATTCGAAACTAAAGAAACGCGCTATTGACGGCGCGAGCTCGTACTCGTTGAGCCTTCCTGTAGCTTCACCGGCTTGTAACGTTTCTTCCTTTTTCTTCCTCGTCCTTGTTCCATCTCCACGGAATCCTTCAATCCTTTCTGGCGTGGACTGGCCAAAAATTTAAACCAATCGGTAGTAGGATTCTCAATCTCTACCTCACCCCTTCCCAATTTCTTGGTCAGTACCTTTTCAAAATTTGGTTCTCTGCATAACACCTTGCTGCGTTCCGGCGGGGTTCTATTTTCTATCATCTCGTGCTCGCATAATTTGAGCCTTGTCCTGCGAAGTATCCTCCTTTGTCGGGACGTATCCTTCATCGCATGCAACATCGACCTTCTCGGTTCCTTTACGACTGCAGCGGAAACTATTTTCACTTGAGCCGATCCATTGACTCCTTCTGAAGCACAGTCGCGGGGCGTTTCAGGTATCTTGCCCCTTACCTGGGCTTTTCTACCACCTACTTGGGTCTTCCGTCCTCAAACTAAGGCACGGGTATCAAACTTCGAGACCTCCTTACTGAGAGCTAGGCTTTCTAGATCATCAAGTGACAAACCAACCTTTTCCTTCAGGTCACGTCCGAATATAGGAGCTCCCGTTCCTGGTAGTACATGTAGATCCACTTCCTTGCGAGTGTGTCCAATTTCCATCATCACTGTACACCTTCCTTTGAACGGTATCCTTTCTCCTGAGTAGCTCCTTACATTACATGCTACTGGACGTAGTGTCGGTTTTCCTGCTTTCTGCCACGTGTCCTCATCAATTGTGGAACATGCTGCCCCTGTGTCTAGTTCCATTGTGGTTTGCAACCCTTGAATGTTAACTGGTAACAGTAATGGACTAGAAAACTTATTTACCTGTGGGGTATTTTTCTCCTGACAGCGTCGTATCTTATGGTCCCAATTCGTCGACAGTTCCTTGCCAAATGTCCTGGCTTGCTGCAGTTGAAACACACTTGTTTGTCCTTGTACGACTCCTTGCTTCTACTACTCGATGTGCAGCATTGTTGCTGTTCTCTGCGGTGTCGAACATCACGACCCATGTTTGCAGCGCTTCTTTCCGCTGTCTCCACTTTTTGTGCGAGATGTAGCGTCTTGATTCCTTCTTCTTCATTTTCCAGCAACAGTCTCTCGCGCACCTTGCCACTACTTAAACCTCTAATGAACTGCATAGTCAAAATACACTGTTTCACATGCTTTACCTTATGAAACTCACATTTTCCTGCTTGCCTTTCCAATTCCCTGTAGAATTCCTCAATCGTTTGACCAGGCTTCTGCGTTTCCATGAGTAGTGCGTCTCGATACGTGATGACCATCTTCTTCTTGCAGTATCGTTCCATCAGCATTGAGGTAAGTGTACCATAATCCAATTCTCTTGGTTTCTTTGGTTCTGTCCATGCCGCGAGTGAAGTGTACGTATCCATTGATACCAGCGATAGTAACGTCAACACCTTTTCTTCGTCATCTTTCACTTTCTTCCGCAGAAAGTGAATTTCCAATCGTTCGATCCAAATCTCCAAGTCCATAGCAGTCGGGTCAAATTCAGCCATTTTATTCCTTCCATCGTGAGTGTAATCTGCAGTTCCTGAACGCCACTGAAATAGCCTGTACTTCCACTGAGATAGTTCTGCTATTTCACTTGACTGACAAAGATGACCGACGAAAGTTCAGCACTCGGCGAGTGTGAACTGAGGACCAAAAATGAACGAATGAACAATATTACGAATTATATTCAGTAACCAACACCGATCTATTATAATACTTTATTATACAATAGATAGGGAAGACAAAGGTTGAAGCGTAGATCTTCTTGTTGAGCTGTTGTCGAGGTTCCTTCCTTATTCGAAAGTCCTATCGCTGGTGTAGTTGTCTCGGGCGCCTCGGTGTAGAGTAGAGTGTAGAGTTCAGCCGTAGTCTCAGGAGTCTCGTCGGAGCTACTCGTATGAGTCTCCTCGTCAGCTCTTTTCGTTCGCTTATATTACACTACTTCGTATGCTAATTTGCCTATTTGAATTCTAGCATTTATACGTATTTGTAGTTTCACTACACATCCGTTACAGATACCACTTTATTCAGACAGACAAGACCGCGTGTGACGGTTGTATATGTCTGAATTTAAAATGGAATCCATAAAAAAAAGTTGGTGTGATAAAAAAATCAGTCAAAGTTTTCTTGAAGAAATATTGAATAATGAAAAATTTCATCATTAAAAATTAACGGTTGTTTATCCACCTATGTACGGTTCATTCTGAGGGTCATAAATCTGCTAATGCTTCCAAAATTCACTACAGTAAGCAATGTGGTCTTCGCTGTTTCAGAATTTTGAAAACCTGGAGCTTTTGTAGAAAATGTAACTTTCTTTAAGTGGGCCTGAGCTTTATTTCTCCCAAAGCGGCTTGACTTTCTACTTTCTGTCAGCCAACTCTGACATCCATGTACTCACAGAATTCACAGAAAAATACACATGTTAGAAATTAAAGGGAACGTCAACCCAAATTCGTGGATACAACAATCGAGTTTAAAACAAAACACCCGCGTCAGCACAGGTCTTAGTGCGTCTTCTGGCATCTTTCTTCTCTATCTGTCGGCTCCCTCATTTTTTATATGCTCTCTACTGCGCGCATTCGATTGTTGAGAGCGCCTGATACAGTATCCGCCTGATACAGTATCCGCAATTTAAAGGGAATGTCAAACCGGTTTTGCATGTTGTATTCACACATAGCTCAGATTGAAGGTAACATAGGAAATGGGTGAACGCATTTGGTGACGGTTCATTTGTTTTTTCTTGGGCCAGCCCATTTTGGTGACCATTTGGTGACCAAGTTTCGTCGAAAACCGTCTGCAACTGGTCACCAAATGGTCATGAACCAGCGTCAGGTAAAAACGGTAAAAACCATTTGGTGACGGGCCAACGACGGTTTTTCTGCGGATTCGACAATTTATGTCGTTTTCCTGTAGTTTTCCAAAAAATTTCAGATAAGAAGAAAAACATTTTCAAAGCCCCCTAAAAATTTCTTCAATCTTCAATATGGGATTCCGGTCGTCCGTACAAAATCAGCCGATTCTTTGTACGAGGGACCGTTTGAATTCACGAGGCTCTATTCAGCAAAGAAAAAGAGGAGTGCAGCGAGATAAAGAGAAGAAAGATGCGTACTAGACGCGTGCTAACTCGATGTTTCTGAAACTACATTATTTTTTGATAGCGCTTTATAGAATCTCTGCGAATTTTGGTTTACGTTATAGATTGATTGTAAGCTGGTCGAATTTTGGTCACAGAGTATCTAACAGCCGTTTCGGAAACGCGAAACTGCCAAAAATCATTCAGCGCGGCTTTCTTTAACAAAAGGCGAAACTACTGAACAACAAAAAGCGTGCTAGGCCTGCTAGGACCCGAGTTGCCTTCAAATTTTTGTCCGGACTCTCTGGCATTTGCCTCACACCCAACGTCTCTGCTGGAAACTAGAAAAAGCTGTTGAATGATCTGTTTCCCTGTTTCGCGTTTCCGAAACGGCGGTTAAATAATCTATCAACGAGAGGCTTGCGTTTTCGTCATTTGTATGCGTACGTACACATTGTGGTCCACCACTTTCTTCTATGTCCAAATTGATTTCGAGCTAAATTTTGAATTACTGCTGTTCGCGCCCCATGGTAGATGTTTTACTACGGTGGATTCTCTGTGATTTCGGAGTGGCAGTGATTATGGGGTTTGCAAGTATGCCAAAAACCGCGAGTTTTCCTTGCAAGTATCAATTCGCAAAATCGTGTGCTTTTTACACAACTTTACCGTAACTTTGACACATCCGCACTATACAGTGCGTTCCGTAAGTAAAGGAACACCCACAAATTTTCGTTTTCGGCTCAAAAATCTAAGTAATTCTTCAAATAAGCTGCACCATTGGATTCAGCGTGAAAAATGGACCCTGTTTTGTAATATTTAGAAAAAAATATTCAGAATGTCGTCAGAAGCAATCGTCAACCGAAAAACGGGTTTTTGCAACTGTTACATAAGTAAAGGAACACCCTTGAAAATTAACATTTATTTAAGAATTAAAAGTGGTAAAGAGGTTTTATGCATAAATTAATTATCGATAGGTCCTCCTCCACATGCATCGAGGTCAAATTCTCAGTGGCGCTTCGAAGACGCGCAATTCTGATGAATTCTGGCGTCGCCTGTTCTTCAAGGCATGGACCTTCTGGAAGACAGTCGGAAAAGTGCGATTTTGTGCGCAGATTTTCCACACATGCCCCAGAATAGTTTTCGAATGGATTCGCATCTGAAAAACATGCCGAAACACTCCACGCATGCTCCAGATCAGATGATTTGTCTTCAAAAATTCTGAAAATCTCTGACGTTCATTGACGCATTTAAATTCTGAATAACACTTTCCGACAGCTGAAAACACTTCGTAAATGCTGTCGAGAACCGTCAATGTTGGCAGTGTTCATCCGTGTGCGCAGAAACTTCTGATGAACGTGACGCTAGCGTTTTCCCAGCGTCCCAGGCATTGCAGTGATGTAAGAATTCTCATCTTGGTGCTCCAAATCATGTCCTCAGATGAAAACAACTTCAAATTGAACATGCCGCATGGAATTGAACGTGTCCAAGGAACATTCTGATGCGGTCATCACAGGTGTCTGCAGTCCTTCGACAGACGCAGGTTCTGGAGAAGGATCCTTGATGGTTTGGAAGTTTGGAGCCGATCCACGCTAATGCCACGGTCATCAGGAGTTTCTACGAACGCGGATGAACACTGCCAACACTCAGAAGGTTATCGCCAGCGTTTACGAAGGATTTTCAGCTGTCGGAAAGTTTTATTCAGAATTTAAATGCGTCAATGAACGTCAGAGATCCTCAGAATAAATCATCTGGAGCATGCGTGGATTGTTTCGGCATGTTTTTCAGATGCGAATCCATTCGAAAACTATTCTGGGGCATTTGTGGAAAATCTGCGCACAAAATCGCACTTTTCCGACTGTCTTCCAGAAGCTCCACGCCTTTAAGAACAGGCGACGTCAGAATTCATCAGAATTGCGCGTCTTCGAAGCGCCACTGAGAATTTGACCTCGATGCAGGTAGAGGAGGACCTATCGATAATTAATTTATGCAAAAAACCTCTTTACCACTTTTAATTCTTAAATAAATGTTAATTTTCAAGGGTGTTCCTTTACTTATGTAACAGTTGCAAAAACCCGTTTTTCGGTTGACGATTGCTTCTGACGACATTCTGAATATTTTTTTCTAAATTTTACAAAACAAGGTCCATTTTTCACGCTGAATCCAATGGTGCAGATTATTTGAAGAATTTCTGAGATTTTTGAGCCGAAAACGAATTTTTTTGGGTGTTCCTTTACTTATGGAACGCACTGTAGAAAATCCGCCATCAAAGACATTTTTTGTTGAACAATTGGTCCCGTGGCGATCGGTCGTAAAAACTGCCTGTAGATATGCTCGTGTAGTGCCAATATACGGTAAATTTTTCGATACTTGCAAGGAAAATCGGGCATACTTGCAAACCCCATTAGGAAGAATTCCGTGTGGGCAGCAAAGTTCAAGGATAAAATTTGCGGCGTTTACTGCGGCGTGTTTTTAATAAGAGGGAAATGTAAACATGAATTCTCTATCGTAAAAAGAGTTACTGTATGTAATTATATGAATACTTTATTCAGTGTACACCGAAGTAAAGCGGAAGACAAAAAAAAACGACAACAATAATATAACAACAACAACAACAAAACAAATAACAGTGAGAGTAACAAAGCGCATATAACAAGCGACAAAAAACTATGTACAACAATGGAATGAAGGTACATGTGAATAACTAAGGGTGAATGTTTCTATTTGCTACTTCATAAAGCTCGATTAGATCAAGCACGTCAATGCGGGTTTTAAACGAATCAACGGAACTCGAAAGAACAATACTATCAGGAAGTAGGTTCCACAAACGAGTGGCCCTGTGCTTAAACGAGAACAGAGACTGGGTAAGTTTAACAGAATCCTGAATAAGAGTTAAAGAGTTACCATTTCGACGTGGTCTGTGATTCACCTGAAACATGTTTGCCAAAACCGGATGTGCATTATAACCTCGGACAATTTTGAAACATTCAATGAGATCGAACAAAATTCTACGATGATGGAGAGATTTGAGACCAAAAACAACAAGACGTTCAGAATAGGAAAACGAGTTATAATAGTCATTGTCAATTCTACGAAGCACACGTTTAGTAAAACGCCGCTGTACCTTTTCAATAGCGTCAATCTCACTTTTCAGGTACGGCGACCAAACGGAGGTTGCATACTCAAGCAGGGGCCTACAATAAGTAACATAAGCTTTACGATAAACATCAATGCTATGATGACAAATGGAGCGAAGTATACGATTTGCACAACAAGAAGAAGTACTAATTCTTTGCTTAATATGAGCCTTAAAACATAAATCCGGAGAAAACAAAACACCAAGATCACGAACGACATCAGTTACTGGTGGAATGAGGGTATTATTTAAACGAAGAGGAAAAGAGTGGTGGGTCTTAGTAGTCACAGAAAAATGTTGACACTTTGGCTCAGAAATGGTCATTTTCCATATCTCAGCCCAACTGGAAATATTGCCAAGTTCTTTTTGAAAAGCATTCCAGGCAGGCCAGGGCCCTAGTTTTGGCATAACACGAGAAATCTTAACATCATCCGCGTACATAACAATGGAGCTATCTCCAAGAGAGCAATCGTCAATGTCATTAATAAAAATTAAGAAAAGCAACGGGCCTAAAACACTACCCTGAGGTACTCCACTGGAGCAAGGTTTGATAGAAGACAAGGTATTCTGGTATCTAACCTGAAAGGTACGGTTTGCAAGATAAGAACTAATCCAATTAAGCATTATGTCAGAAACTCCATAATTCTTGAGCTTATGTAAGAGAAAACGGTGGTTAACAACATCAAACGCCTTAGCAAAATCAATATAAACACATTCCAAATTATCATCGGATTCTTTAGCAGAGAGCCATTCATATAAGCATAAAAGAAGTTGCGAAGTTGTATTACGGCCTTTTAGAAAGCCAAATTGATTAAGAGACAAAAAACCGTTAACAGACATGTGGTACGTTAATTTATGCTTAACTACCAATTCAAATAATTTACAAAATGAGGAGGTGAGAGAAATTGGCCGGTAGTTAAGGATGGACGTGCGAGGTGGTTTTTTGGAAAGGGGTGAAACAATCGCATGTCGCCATTCCTTAGGAACCTTCCCAGTTAAAAACGATTTGTTAAAAAATTTACACAATAAGGGCATTAAAACTACTTTAAGCTGTTTTATAACAAAAGAAGAAATCCCTTCAGGAGTAAAAGATTTCTTGGGGCTCAAGTTTTTCATTGCATTCTCAACAGAGGACAGAGTGAACAATTCATCTTCAAATGGAACGGAAACATCTTTTGGGGAGAGAAAAGGTAGGGGACAATCATCATCAGATAAATAAACAGAATGGAAATAAGTGGCGAAAGAATCAGCAATACTAGACTCCTTGGTGAGAAACTCACCTTTCGTACTCGGATCTTCAAATCTCCTCGATATGGCCTGCGGGTCCTTCGTCTTGGAGTTGAGATACGCATAAAAGCGTTTAGGGTCATTAGAAAACAAACAGCTCTACGTTCAATATTAGCTTCAAATTTCTTACACAACGAGCGATAACGCTTATCACAATACTCAAAATTTTCTTGGCCACCAGGTTTATCAATTTGCACAAGAGCTACCTCTGGTGTTTTTTAAAAAAGGTGTTTTTAAAAAAAAAAGGTGTTTTTGGTTCTCTAAAGAATATACAAAAAGAGAATAATTCAGAGTGTTATTTCAATGACAATGACGGGACAAAAAGAGAACAATTCATATTTTAATTCCTTGATGCAGCCATTGACAGCTCAATTCCATCAATAAGAAATTTCACGAAGTAATATTTTTATTTCAAGTAGAACCAAAAAATTGCCGTACACACGGGTTTCGTTATAGTAAGTCTCGTATTAGTGTTCAACTCTCTACTTTTAAACAAATAAAACAGTGAATAATAACAACCATAGGACGTCAAGCATCTACTACTTTCTCAGAAGGGCGACATATGAAAAGCTAACGTGCACTTAAAGCGAAATGCTAGCCTCTTTGGAAAATTTGCATATGATAAGCAAATCCTATGTATCCTATGCTAATTTTGTACGATTGCCGTGGACGATCGTACAAAATTAGCATTATATACATAGGATTTGCTTATCATATGCAAATTTTCCAAAGGGGCTAGCATTTCGCTTTAACAAATATAGGGGTGTAAATATCCGAGGTTAGCCTGGTTTTAAAGGGAACGTCAAGCCGGTTTTGCATGTTGGGCTTAAAAAAAGCTTGCGTTTTGAAGGTAAGGAAAGTGAAAGTGAAAATAAAAATAAACAAAAACTTTCATGTAAGAAGAAAAACAATTTCAAACCCCTCCAAAAAACTCCTTCAGTATGGGATTCTAGTCGTGTGGACAGGGCTAAGCCAAATCGCTGTCCACGGGACGGTTTGAATTACCGGCTCGCCGCAACGCACCCGTTTGCGTGCGTTGCGGCGGGTTTTGTTGATGGAAGTCATGGGAGCTGTCAATGGCTGCATCTAGGTATTAAAGGGACAGGCCCACCGATATAAACCTACGTTTATTATTTGTTCATAATTCATAAAAAGGGTAATAATATATGTACACTAAATTTCGGCTAGAGTTTATCCCGCTGAAATTTTTCGGTATCGATAAACTCAAAAGTATACCGTAGAAGACACACAATTGCACCCTATTTTCTTGTCGCGTGTCCCGGGGGAATGTGGCTATATGGACAGATAGTCTCCCGGGTCCCAATCAGAGCGAGGTATCCTCGGGAGACGCGGTAAGGAAATAAGGGTGCAATTGTTGGTCTTCTACGGTATACTTTTGAGTTTATCGACACCGAAAAATTTCAGCTAGATAAAGTCTAACCGTGACTTAGTGTACATATATTATAATAAACCCCCTTTATACAAATTATAAAAACATGCAAACTATAGGTTTATTTTGATGGGCCCGTCCCTTTAATATCGCGTGGCTGATACGCCGCAATGTTTCGCTGGGCTATATTAGGTTAGGAAGAAACATTTGTCTGCAAAGAAACTCTAGTATCTCATTTTTCCTTTTGAAACCCATTGCCAATATTAAACACGGGTTAGAACTTAGTTTCTGTTGACTATATTACTCCTAAATTGTCTGCAACTTGCTGGACACTATAATATCGAAAAATTCCAAATCCTAAAAGCAGCTTAATATCGCGTGGCTGATACGCCACAATGTTTCGCTGGGCTATATAAGTTAGGAAGAAACATGTTTACATAGTCTCCAGTCTCTCATTTTTCCTTTTGAAACCCATACCAATATTGAACACGGGTTAGAACTTAGTTTCTGTTGACTATATTCCTCCTAAATTGTCTGCAACTTGCTGGACTCTATAATTGTCTATAATCTAAAAAAAAATTGTCAAAGCCTAAAAGCAGCGGAATAAGTGACCGCTATTTTACTTTTTGAAACCTATACGAATGTTAAAGGGACGGGCCCATCAAAATAAACCCATATTTTGCATGTTTTTATAATTTGTATAAAGGGGGTTTATTATAATATATGTACACTAAATTTCGGCAAGACTTTATCCCGCTGAAATTTTTCGGTGTCGATAAACGCATAAGTATACCGTAGAAGACACACAATTGCACCCTTATTTTCTTGTCGCGTGTCCCGGGGGAATATGGCTATATAGACAGATAGTCTCCCGGGTCCCAATCAGAGCGAGGTATCCTCGGGAGACACGGTAAGGAAATAAGGGTGCAATTGTGTGTCTTCTACGGTACACTTATGCGTTTATCGACACCGAAAAATTTCAGTGGGATAAAGTCTAGCCGAAATTTAGTGCACATATACTATAATAAACCCCCTTTATACAAATTATAAAAACATGCAAAATATGGGTTTATTTTGATGGGCCCGTCCCTTTAACATTCGTATAGGTTTCAAAAAGTAAAATAGCGGTCACTTATTCCGCTGCTTTTAGGCTTTGACAATTTTTTTTTAGATTATAGACAATTATAGAGTCCAGCAAGTTGCAGACAATTTAGGAGGAATATAGTCAACAGAAACTAAGTTCTAACCCGTGTTCAATATTGGTATGGGTTTCAAAAGGAAAAATGAGAGACTGGAGACTATGTAAACATGTTTCTTCCTAACTTATATAGCCCAGCGAAACATTGTGGCGTATCAGCCACGCGATATTAAGCTGCTTTTAGGATTTGGAATTTTTCGATATTATAGTGTCCAGCAAGTTGCAGACAATTTAGGAGTAATATAGTCAACAGAAACTAAGTTCTAACCCGTGTTTAATATTGCAATGGGTTTCAAAAGGAAAAATGAGATACTAGAGTTTCTTTGCAGACAAATGTTTCTTCCTACCTAATATAGCCCAGCGAAACATTGCGGCGTTATCAGCCACGCGATATTAAAGGGACGGGCCCATCAAAATAAACCTATAGTTTGCATGTTTTTATAATTTGTATAAAGGGGGTTTATTATAATATATGTACACTAAGTCACGGTTAGACTTTATCTAGCTGAAATTTTTCGGTGTCGATAAACTCAAAAGTATACCGTAGAAGACCAACAATTGCACCCTTATTTCCTTACCGCGTCTCCCGAGGATACCTCGCTCTGATTGGGACCCGGGAGACTATCTGTCCATATAGCCACATTCCCCCGGGACACGCGACAAGAAAATAGGGTGCAATTGTGTGTCTTCTACGGTATACTTTTGAGTTTATCGATACCGAAAAATTTCAGCGGGATAAACTCTAGCCGAAATTTAGTGTACATATATTATTACCCTTTTTATGAATTATGAACAAATAATAAACGTAGGTTTATATCGGTGGGCCTGTCCCTTTAATACCTAGATGCAGCCATTGACAGCTCCCATGACTTCCATCAACAAAACCCGCCGCAACGCACGCAAACGGGTGCGTTGCGGCGAGCCGGTAATTCAAACCGTCCCGTGGACAGCGATTTGGCTTAGCCCTGTCCACACGACTAGAATCCCATACTGAAGGAGTTTTTTGGAGGGGTTTGAAATTGTTTTTCTTCTTACATGAAAGTTTTTGTTTATTTTTATTTTCACTTTCACTTTCCTTACCTTCAAAACGCAAGCTTTTTTTAAGCCCAACATGCAAAACCGGCTTGACGTTCCCTTTAAAACCAGGCTAACCTCGGATATTTACACCCCTATATTTGTTAAAGCGAAATGCTAGCCCCTTTGGAAAATTTGCATATGATAAGCAAATCCTATGTATATAATGCTAATTTTGTACGATCGTCCACGGCAATCGTACAAAATTAGCATAGGATACATAGGATTTGCTTATCATATGCAAATTTTCCAAAGAGGCTAGCATTTCGCTTTAAGTGCACGTTAGCTTTTCATATGTCGCCCTTCTGAGAAAGTAGTAGATGCTTGACGTCCTATGGTTGTTATTATTCACTGTTTTATTTGTTTAAAAGTAGAGAGTTGAACACTAATACGAGACTTACTATAACGAAACCCGTGTGTACGGCAATTTTTTGGTTCTACTTGAAATAAAAATATTACTTCGTGAAATTTCTTATTGATGGAATTGAGCTGTCAATGGCTGCATCAAGGAATTAAAATATGAATTGTTCTCTTTTTGTCCCGTCATTGTCATTGAAATAACACTCTGAATTATTCTCTTTTTGTATATTCTTTAGAGAACCAAAAACACCTTTTTTAAAAACACCTTTTTTAAAAAACACCAGAGGTAGCTCTTGTGCAAATTGATAAACCTGGTGGCCAAGAAAATTTTGAGTATTGTGATAAGCGTTATCGCTCGTTGTGTAAGAAATTTGAAGCTAATATTGAACGTAGAGCTGTGTTTTCTAATGACCCTAAACGCTTTTATGCGTATCTCAACTCCAAGACGAAGGACCCGCAGGCCATATCGAGGAGATTTGAAGATCCGAGTACGAAAGGTGAGTTTCTCACCAAGGAGTCTAGTATTGCTGATTCTTTCGCCACTTATTTCCATTCTGTTTATTTATCTGATGATGATTGTCCCCTACCTTTTCTCTCCCCAAAAGATGTTTCCGTTCCATTTGAAGATGAATTGTTCACTCTGTCCTCTGTTGAGAATGCAATGAAAAACTTGAGCCCCAAGAAATCTTTTACTCCTGAAGGGATTTCTTCTTTTGTTATAAAACAGCTTAAAGTAGTTTTAATGCCCTTATTGTGTAAATTGGCTGATAACGCCGCAATGTTTCGCTGGGCTATATTAGGTAGGAAGAAACATTTGTCTGCAAAGAAACTCTAGTATCTCATTTTTCCTTTTGAAACCCATTGCAATATTAAACACGGGTTAGAACTTAGTTTCTGTTGACTATATTACTCCTAAATTGTCTGCAACTTGCTGGACACTATAATATCGAAAAATTCCAAATCCTAAAAGCAGCTTAATATCGCGTGGCTGATACGCCACAATGTTTCGCTGGGCTATATAAGTTAGGAAGAAACATGTTTACATAGTCTCCAGTCTCTCATTTTTCCTTTTGAAAACCCATACCAATATTGAACACGGGTTAGAACTTAGTTTCTGTTGACTATATTCCTCCTAAATTGTCTGCAACTTGCTGGACTCTATAATTGTCTATAATCTAAAAAAAAATTGTCAAAGCCTAAAAGCAGCGGAATAAGTGACCGCTATTTTACTTTTTGAAACCTATACGAATGTTAAAGGGACGGGCCCATCAAAATAAACCCATATTTTGCATGTTTTTATAATTTGTATAAAGGGGGTTTATTATAATATATGTACACTAAATTTCGGCAAGACTTTATCCCGCTGAAATTTTTTCGGTGTCGATAAACGCATAGTATACCGTAGAAGACACACAATTGCACCCTTATTTTCTTGTCGCGTGTCCCGGGGGAATATGGCTATATAGACAGATAGTCTCCCGGGTCCCAATCAGAGCGAGGTATCCTCGGGAGACACGGTAAGGAAATAAGGGTGCAATTGTGTGTCTTCTACGGTACACTTATGCGTTTATCGACACCGAAAAATTTCAGTGGGATAAAGTCTAGCCGAAATTTAGTGCACATATACTATAATAAACCCCCTTTATACAAATTATAAAAACATGCAAAATATGGGTTTATTTTGATGGGCCCGTCCCTTTAAACATGGGATCGAACATAGTTTTAGTGTGCCCTTTATATAACTGGTGAACGTATTCCTCCTAAACTGTCTGCAAATCGTTAGACTCTATAAAGCAGAAAAAATCCCAAATCCTAAAAAAATTGTCACAGATCTTTTCCTTAACTGTATTAAACTAAAGAATGTAGTCGAACGTTACAGGTGATAACCGTGTATTATCCATACTAAAGCAAAAACTACGCGAAATTAAGAAATTCGGAAAAATTTCGGTTTAGACAGTCAACCCCGATTTTCGATTTTATGATGTCATTCGAACCAGTTTCGCATGCTGAGTAATATAAAAGCAAAATTAAACGTCGGGCAAAGAATTTTTTTTTTTTTTTTTTTGAGTTGTAAATTTTGGCCCAAAATACGTGAATTGGAGACTTCGTGATGAATGTTGGTGCGTCGTCGACATTAGGCAAATCTGAAAATATATTTATACTAGTTAATAACAGAAAGTACATATTAGAGTAGGTAAACGAGAGCAAGCACACGAACAAAGTACACAATAAGTGCAAAGCTATAATGGGAAACATGCAAATAAACACTACAGTAGGTATTCCACTAGATTACGGTGCTAATAATAAAAAAGTGATGTGGTGCATCTCAAAGTGCTATAAGGAAACAGGTGAGCAAGCTTAATATCATCGCGACATGTAAGGGGTTAGGGGATCAGTCGAAAGGAACATCGTCGTCATCGGCTGAATCCTCATCTTCCTCTGGTTCGTCACGGCTGACGAGTGGATTATATAACCTTCCTGCCAAACGCATGAACTCGTTAGTGCGGTCGAGATGGAGCTCGGCGCACTTTTTGAGGAACATGTACTTGCAAAGGTTACCAGCTATATGCGATTTTCGGCGAACCGATGTACTCATTGTTGACTTCGCAGCCCGCCAGCTGCCCTCAATGGCGTTCGTGTGTGCGCCTGTCACAGGGTCTTTGAAGTGAAGGCTGTGGTTGACCTTCAGGTGTTGGTATCCATTAGCGTTTAGACAATCATATGCCTTCCAGAAATCGCTGATGATTGTAGTGCCGGGAAGTATCCAATCCTTTATTATCGGCAGGAGTGTATCTGCTCCTCTCGCCTCAACTGCCACCATAAAAACACGCCCGGTTCCTCTCTCGTACCCTCCAAAGACCCACTGACCTTCCACAGCGTGACCACGGTGATATTTCCTCTTGCCAAATTTAGATTCGTCGATTTCCACAACGATCCCCGGTCCACCAAGCTTTTCCTTCTTCTCGAAAAAGTATTCCAGGCAGACTTCTCGACAAAAGCTTGCCCAATTCACAGCCGCCTCCGATTCGATTTCCAGTTCTTCCTGTATAAAGACTAAAGGACAGCCTCGGGTCCAAAGGCGGACGAATCCCAACAGCTGGTACATTGACAAATGAGACTTGTCAAAAAAGGTCGACTTCCTGAAGGCCACAGTTCCTCGACAACGTACTCTTTTCCTTTTCGCGTTCACGACGGACGAAGTGCAACGCCAGATGAAGCCATCTGGTGAACGTGAACAGTTCTGGAGATCGAGGTGGTTTCCACATAACTGGCACGGATAGGTGTCGGAAAGTGGAATGACGCCCCAAGACTGAAGCTGTGCCAATAAATCAGACTTGTTAGAGCAGAGGCGGTCCAATTTGATAAGAGTCCACATCGGAAAAAAATAAAGGGTTAAGCTTGCAAATGTGCAACGGTGGTAAAATAAGAAGCGTGAGGTATAAGCTTAATTGTGAATAGATTTCAAACATAGTCTCTAGTTTTTAGCCAAAGCAACGCCACTCTTACGCGCTGCCCGAAGGGCAGCGGCCGCGCAGACGCTGCGCGGCGGGGCCTGGCCCCGCCGCGCAGCGTCTGCGCGGCCGCTTCTAACGATCCCTCTAAGGTTAACACTAGAAACAAGCACATCGGAAACAAATAAAGGGTTAAACGTGCAAATGTGCACCGGTGGTGACTTAAGAAGCGTGACGTGTAATCGTAACTGTGCATAGGTTTGAAACAGGCTGTAGTTTTTAGAAAAAGCAAAGCCACTTTGCGCGCTGCCCGCAGGGCAGCGTCTGCGCGGGCGCTTCTACTGGTCAAACATGAATACAATTAATAATAAAAAAAACAAAAATATAGGATATGCGCACGCAAATGCATGGAAACACATAAATAATTCTGGGAGACTGTCAGCTTTCATCACCATAGTACGATTAATCCAATAGACGAAGTTCGTGTACGAAGACTCCAATGGACGTTTTTCGTGCATGATTCGCTTACAAATATTGGCCCCGCCCCCTTCTTTTTCATTCCCATCACAAAGAAATGAAAAATGTCCGAGTTCTTAAATTTGTTTAATTTCTTTGACCGACGTTTAATTTTGCTTTTATGTTACTCAGCATGCGAAACTGGTTCGATTGACATCATAAAATCGAAAATCGGGGTTGACTGTCTAAACCGAAGTTTAGCCAGAAATTCTGTTGAATGTTCTTTCGTTCGACCGAAACGTCGCTCAAGATTGGACGCTCGTTTCATGGGAAATAAGGGAAATGTGCAGAGAATTACTGAATGCTTTGTTGCAAAAAATGTCGACTAAATCTTTGTAAAATGAGTAAATGAAAAATTAGACTACGAAGTGATTACAAAAAAGTATTTCATAAAAAGTTGTCAAGGATTGTGATTTGGTAGTTCTTTGAGTTGTGAGTGTTCTTTTTTTCCTAAAATGAGCTGCGCGCCACCGCGCCCAAACGATACACCACACATATTCCACATATGCACCCTTTTTTGGACGTTTGTGAGAGAGGCGCTCGGGAAGTGAGATGGCTCAGTGCACGGGAACGTGAACTACTGAACGAATCCTACAACCTGAGCGTAACGCACATCATCCAAACGTACACTCAAACAAACGCACAAACAAACAAACAAAGCTCCCAACATATATATTATCGTGTAAAAAGTGGACTGTTTTAGGCCAGTGTTTTTGGATCTTCTGCTCGACGTGAGTCAAAAGTCTATTTTTAGTGTGTAAGTTAGTTAATTACTATATTAAAAAAAATGAGCGTCGACAAAAAGAGACCAATTCATTTCTGAGCTGCGGCAACAAAACAAAAAGTGATAAATTCATTTCTGAAGACTAAATAATATTATATGAAACACCAAATTTTAATTTGCCAATTATTTATTTCTATCCAACGGGGAGCCAAAAATTGCGTGTATCCATGCTAACCTTTAAAATATATTACACGATGCCAGAGACACCGTTTCCCGCTCTGTTATGAAATATCTTATTATATAAAGTTGGGAGCTTTGTTTGTTTGTTTGTTTGATTGATTGATTGTGTGTTTGGATGATGTGCGTTACGCTCAGGGAGTAAGATTGGTTCAGTAGTTCATGTTCCCATGCACTGAGCCATCTCACATCCTGAGCGCCCCCCTCACAATAGTCCAAAAAAGCCTGCATATACGGAATGTGTGTGGTGTATCGTTCGGAGGCGGTGGCGCGCAGCTCATTTAAGGGAACAAAGAACCCTCACAACTCAAAGAACTACCAAATCACAATCCTTGACAACTTTTTAGGAAATACTTTTTTGTAATCACTCCGTAGCCTAATTTTTCATTTACTCATTTTTACTCGACATAATTTGCAATAAAGCATTGAGTAATTCTCTGCACATTTCCCTTATTTCCCATGAAACGAGCGTCCAATCATGAGCGATGTTTCGGTCGAACGAAAGAACATTCAACAGAATTTCTTAATTTCGCGTAGTCTTTGCTATATTATGGATAATACACGGTATCACCTGTAACGTTCTACGACATTCTTTAGTTTAATACAGTTAAGGAAAACATCTGTGAGAATTTTTTTAGGATTTGGGATTTTTTCTGCTATATAGGGTCCAGCAAGTTGCAGACAATTTAGGATAAATATTGTCAACAGAATTTAAGTTCTAACCCGTGTTTAATATTGGTATGGGTTTCAAAAGGAAAAATGAAGACTGTAGACTGCATAGGAATGTTTCCTCCTAACTTATATAGCCCAGCGAAACATTGCGGCGTATCAGCCACGCGGTATTAAGCTGCTTTTAGGCTTTGGCAATTTTTTCGATGTCCTAGAGTAGAGCAAGTTGCAGGCAATATAGGAGGAAAACAGTCAACAGAAACTAATAAGTTCTCTCCCCGTGTTTGATATCGGTGTAGGTTCCAAAAGGAAAAATAACAAAACTGAAACCATTTCTTTTGTGAATGTTTGCTTCTAACTTATATAGCCCAGCGAAACATTTCGACGTATCAGCCAGGCACTTTTTCTTTTTTTATGATTTGCAATTTTTTCGATATTACAGAGTCCAGCAAGTTGCAGACAATTTAGGAGGAATATAGTCAACAGAAACTAATAAGTTCTCACCCGTGTTTAATATTGGTATGGGTTTCAAAAGGAAGAGAGACAGGAGGCCTTTGCATAGAAATGTTTCCTCCTAGCTTATATAGCCTAGCGAAACATTGCGGCGTATCAGCCACGCGATATTAATAAGCTGCTTTTAGGCTTTGGCAATTTTTTCGATATCCTAGAGTAGAGCAAGTAGCACACAATTTAGGAGGTATACAGTCAACCGAAACTAAATTCTATCCCCGTGTTTGATGTCAGTGTGTGTTTCAAAAGGAAAAATAACAAAACTGAAACCATTTCCTTTGTGTAAATGTTTGCTTCTCTAACTTATATAGCCCAGCGAACTATTGCTGCGTATCAGCAACGCGCTTATTCCTTTTTTTAGGATTTGGAATTTTTTCGATATTATAGAGTCCAGCAAGTTGCAGACAATTTAGGAGGAATATAGTCAACGTCCTAAAATGGGCAAACATATCCCCAGGAAACTATTCTTGCCAGAAAGAGTTGCTTCTACTTATAGATATAGCCCAGTGAAACATAGCGACCATCAGCGAATATTGGAAAGACGCCTCAGGCGGCGGAAGCCGACTGGTGTATAATATATGTATATGGATGTGCTAGTGTGAGGACGTTTGATAAGATGCGTTATCTACGCAACACACTATAAACATACTTCCCCATAAATACCATTATTAATTCCTTTTTTAAATGGTCGACCTTACCAGTTCGGCTACTTCCATAGTCCACACTCCACACTCCACACCTTATTTTTATGTTCACTAGTTAGCTAACCACAGTGGGCAACAGCAAGGGAGCGCCGCAATTTTTGGCTCCCCGTTGGATAGAAATAAATAATTGGCAAATTAAAATTTGGTGTTTCATATAATATTATTTAGTCTTCAGAAATGAATTTATCCTTTGTTAGCGCGATAGCGCTAACATAGTTTGGGTTTCATCCGAGAGCCCTTTTTTTCGGTTTCCACCCTGAATTTGTTCCTGGACGAAAAATTGAAATTCTTTCGATCCAGTTAGATAAAAGAGCATATTTTACATTACCTGCGAAAATTTCAGATCAAAATATCAACTTTCACCAAATATATGACCAAATTCGTAAAATTTGCCCAGCATGCGGAAGAGTGTTGGTGTGCGTCTGTGTGCACGTGGGCGGGGCTAACAGTGCACTCCGTAGATACAACTTACAACGCGTCTTTAAGGGTATATTTAGGCTGTACATGAATGGCAAAAGTAATTATTAATTAGTGTTATCTTATTATTAGCAATTATTAATTACTTTCTTCTTATTATTGGTTAAATGGAAAAAAACTCGTCCTAATTGGAAGGGGTTAATCAAAGAAAGACGAAAATTAATCGAAAAGGCACATGCAGTCTTTGTTCTTCATTTTTTATTACTTTATAAAGAGTTCTCTGTCTTACAATTAGGTCAAGATTAAACTGTTTTTATTTTTCTACTTTATATTTTCCTCCACAACAAATGGAAACCCAATATGTGCCTCATCACGGCCTGATTTTGAGGGTTTTGATAGGGTCCTTTTTTCCATAGCTCGATTGTACCACAAAGTACCCATGTACAAATGGCATGCTAATAGGAAATTCATGCAGAGTATCATCAGAAATTTACGTAATAAGGATAGCAAGACGCAATTCGATTGTGCACATTTCGAAACCATACACGGCATATTATTTATTAAAAATCTGATACGCACAGAAGAAAAGGGGATTTCTTAAGATTTAGCTTGCCGAAAGCTCTGTGACGAGCTAAGTCCGATTAATATTCAACAATGAATGGACACGAGCGTAGAGCGTTATTGAGAATAAGGGGTGTAGTTTTGAAAGATTTGTGACTGGATTTGAACTTTAGTATGCATTGTTAGTCGCTTATTGCGACTCACACGTTACCAAGTGCGCAAGCACAATGTGCTTGCGGCCTTTACTGCTACACATCCTTTTTTTTACTAATATTAACTTGTTAATTCGTGGGTCGCATGACCTAGTCGCCTAGTGGGTAGCGCACCCGACTCTCAATCCAGAGGTCGGGGGTTCCATCCCGGCTAGGCTAGGTGCACAAGGTGGTTTTTCGCTTCATGGGTGCAAAAAAAAACCACCGAGCGCCGTAAGCATACGAGGTCGGCAGGCATGCGACAGCCGGACCGTATCTTCATGGTATCCTGCAAGTCGTGTCAACCCCGTGCTTACCCCGCTTCGCGCGGGATACGGGCCGTTAACTGGAAGTTTTTTTAAACTTGTTACTTGTTAATTCACTTTAACTGCTCAATTGCAAAACACAACTATCTTTTTTATTTCCATCTTTTATATAAATTGTCTCTTTTGTAAGAACTACCTTTACCTTAAAAAGCAATTAACCATATTCCATACACCCTCCACCCTCGTACCTCGCAAAACCCGAAATTGTAACACCCAAAGATGAAACTCGAGTGGTACGCGGCGAAATCCTGGCGCAACAATTTTGCGCGGCTAAAGGTGGTATGTACGATAATGCAAAAAAAATTGATAAAGAACCAGACAAAAAGGATCGCTGCAACCGAGCATTCGCTTCGCCAGATTCTCGCTAAAGGGTGATCGTCATCGTACACTTGCTAGATCCTGGCGAGAGTCCGATTGACAAGGTGTGCGGCGCGTGGTAGACGCGTCTGATTTTTTTAGCTGTTCACAATCAGTTTTTCGTGTTGTATGTGGGAACCGTGATTAGTATGTAAATGCTACACGGACGCAAATAGTGTGAGATCTTCCGCTGGCACACGGTATATTGGTGAAAGTAAAGCAGTAACAAAGTCCAAAATGCTTTTACCAAAAAACAAGGATATATTTTTTTCGATTGTAATCGCGAGGGACTAAACAAAGGGAAAATATTTGATATCCACAAAAATATTTCTTGAAAAAGGCTATTTCAACTTCTGAAAAGGAGGGTGGTTTCCGTCTAAAAGATGTAATTTTGGTTATGTGAAAAGAGGACAATAATTTATCGTGGAAAAGAGTCCTTGAATGGAAAGTTTGGGTTCCATCATGTCTTAAATCTACAAAAAGAGGACAATATTTTGAATTGGACTCTATAAAAAGTGGACAACATTCTGCCTTTAAACTCAAACCAGGCCTTTTTAATACACAAACTGGCCATTTATTTTATGTCATTAGTTTTTAGATTTTTTGCCACCGTTTAGGCAACTTATATTATTCTAAAAGCTGGTGCGATCTCAACACCTGGACCTGGTAATGAGAAGAAGTTAGCAAATTCCTGGCAAAAAAAACTGGAATACTTATCGCATATAAGAAATGGCCATTTTGTGTATTAAAAAGGCCTGGCTTGAGTTTAAACGCAGAATGTTGTCCACTTTTTATAGAGTCCAATTCAAAATATTGTCCTCTTTTTGTAGATTTAAGACATGATGGAACCCAAACTTTCCATTCAAGGACTCTTTTCCACGATAAATTATCACTTTTTGTTTTGTTGCCGCAGCTCAGAAATGAATTGGTCTCTTTTTTGTCGACGCTCATTTTTTTACAAAAAAAAAAAAAACACACACACACACAGTCTGAGCACATTCAAGAGGCTCAGCTTCTCACGAAAAGACGGTTGTTTTGTTGGCGGAAAAGGTTCATAAATCGGTACTGAAATCTTTGTCTTTCGTTTGATATACATATTCAAAAACTAACCCTACATCAAAGCTTTCATCACATGGTGTGTGTCAAAACCAAAAAAGGGGGCTTCCCTAGCCCCTAGGCTTACAAGCCTAATCATAGATTACGGTCGAAAAAAAATAATACCCACGGAAGGGTATTGCTTTTAGCTCAGTTACTTTCCGTGGTTGAATGCAGTATAACTTGTTCAACCCACTAACTATGAGGCTCCCTAAATTAGGCTAGGCTAGCGATCAAAGGGGGCGGGTCCATCTAGGGGGCGGGGCTTCGTCGCATGAAAACGCGGGTGCAATTTTCAGAGGCCCAAAAGTCCAAGAAATCGATATCAGATCAAGTTACCGTCATAGCGAATTATTCTCAGCAACACAACTATCTACTGCCGAAGTTTGGGACCAAAATGTTCATTGTGAAGCGCGCTAGGGCCGAAAATGTACCAAAAATGGCAAAAAAGGCAATAAAAATCAATAAATCAATACTTAGAAATAAATATTTTAAAATTCCGATGGCTTTGCGTGATGCCCGCAAGCCTACTTGCTATAATGCCTTTGATTTCAAAAGGATCCGTTCAGCCATCTCCAAAATTGAGGAAGGTTGGATAATAATAATATATATATATCCTTTGTTAGCGCGATAGCGCTAACATAGTTTGGGTTTGATCCGAAAGCCCTTTTTTCCAGTTTTCACCCTGAATTTGGTCCTAGACCAAAAATTGAAATTCTTTTGGTCTAATTAGTGAAAAGACCACATTTCATAATATCTGCGAAAATTTCAGATAAAAATATCAACTTGCACGAAATTTATGATCAAATAAGCAAAATTTGCAAAACATGCGGAAGAAATGTCTGCGCGTGTGTGTGTGTGTGCACCCCCCCCCCCCCCTCCCCGATCAAGAGAGAGAGAACCTAGTCTTGCGCGCACCCAATTAACTAACAGACGGTATTTTTGACGCTTAATTTATTGAATACTTTGTTTGCAAACGAAATTATTAATCATTATAGTCTTAGTTTCATTTTTCTGTTCTTTAGTAGGTAAATAACTCTAATTGTAAGTGCGCGCTAACAGTGCGCGCCGTTGAAACACTATACAACGTTTCAGGGGTATATTTATTCAGGGCAAAAGTGCTTATTAGTTACTAAATATTATTATTATTATTGTTGCCAACTAGCTTTTCAAAGCGAATAAAGTTAAGTCGTCCGGGGAAGGGGTTGTCAAATATTCTCAAAATTCTATCTAAAAATCATGAACCTCGGCTTATGGGAGCACGTACGGAATTTCTGCAAAACCAAAGCATAATTTTAAGAAACTAAAACGTCTTATTTGCCACATGCAACCATCCGAAGTGGTTATTTCCGGTTACCTATGAACTATGAAGCCTATGAAGGGAAGTGAGGCATCATTAAAGCACATTATTGATTGATTGCCGCGAATTTTTTATTCTAATTATACTGATTTGCATGGGAATGTAGTGTTCGGAAATCAGTTCAAATCCGAATCCGAATGTAGCGTTCGAGTTCGAGTTAATTAAACGTTCGAGCCCATTTCAAAATATTTTTCCATATTATCCGCGGTCACGAACGATATATTGCTTGTTTTAAGAACTATATTTACCTGCAAAAAGTAATTAACCCTACAGTAAGTAATAAAGGATATATTTTTAAACTTACTCAGAAAGAAGTTTTGAAGTATTGAAATATGTATAAATGCGCCGTTTCTAAACTTCGCAATACGCGTACTCCAAACAATAACTTCCTTCAAAATGCGCCCAACAAGGTGATTTTTGTATCGTGATGTCCGTTCGAATTCAGGAGTTCATTTTCAGAACTGCTATTAAACTAGCTCAAGTCAGTATATTTGCACAATTGCTTTAATTTTTGTGCTGAAAAAGGTAGTGTTTAATGTTTACGTTTTTCGCCATACTTAATTTGGCCGTGTTAAAATTTTCCCGAAATTTTTTTACTAGTTTTCTATTGGGGTGCGTGCGCCTATATACTTTCGTTCGTACTGCACTGTAGATGAGGCGAAAAATGCGAACTAGATTGTAAATGACCAAAAGGAAGCTTAATAGAACCAAGCAAGAGTCTGGCGCGGCGAGACTGCGAAACCCTTTTGTAATATGCAAAATAGGATGAGTGGGACACTTTTTTTGGAGGGGCCTGAGCTTTTAACTGGTTTATATATAAAGGTTTATTGAGGATATGTAATTAACACATCTCAAAAGGTGACCCTAAGATACCACCCTTCACAACGCAGTATACTCACTTAAATGAGGAGGCTCACGAGAATGACGTGCTCAAATAGTTCCCTTTTATCGAAAGGTGATGGTATTAAATTCCGAAAGACATGCTTTACAAAGCAAAAGCTTTTAATTGGAAGGAGTAAATCAATATAAAACTATGAATTCTATCAAAATTTTGGATCGTAGTAAATAGTTGATTTTGAGAGTGCACATGCAAATTTGGTGCTGGCTTGCAAAATGACTTGTAAATTTGCATGCTCACTATGGAAATCAACTATTTACTACGATCCAAAATTTTGATGTAAATTAGGTCGTGTGAAAAGAGGACAATATTTTATCGTGGAAAAGAGTCCTTGAATGGTAAGTTTGGGTTTCATCTTGTTTTAAATCTACGAAAAGAGGCCAATAATTTGAATAGGATTCTATAAAAAGTGGACAATATAAAATATAATATCCTCCTGAGCTTGCGCTCAAATAAGGCCTTGTCATTACCCAAACTGGGGCATTTCATTAATGCAATCAGTCTTCCGATTTTTACAGAAATTAACTTCTCAGTACTAAATGTATGTGTTACTATCTGAAGCGGCTTTTAGAATAGAATAGACGGTAAACGTGTTCCAGATTAGCGCGCCATCCAGTTAATAATAGGAAAACTAATGGCATAAAAGAAATGACCCAGTTTGGGTAATGACAAGGCCTTATTTGAGCGCAAGCTCAGGAGGATATTATATTTTATATTGTCCACTTTTTATAGAATCCTATTCAAATTATTGGCCTCTTTTCGTAGATTTAAAACAAGATGAAACCCAAACTTACCATTCAAGGACTCTTTTCCACGATAAATATATATATATGTTGATGATGATGTTTTGTACTCGCTCGTTTATTGTCGTTCATACCATGAACGAGTCATTGACTTTTACTTATGAACATGAACACTCGTGGGAGCATTTTCGAGAGTTATCGATCGTTAACCGTAAGACAAGAGATTTTATTTCATAGTCACCAGGCGATACATACAAGAAATATGCACTATAAGCCAGATAATAATAATAAGTTAGTTAAACTGCCGAAAGCAAAATAAAATAAAATAATCATTTAATTTATCATAAGTTTAAGATCATAAGTATCATAAAATTAAATTTAAGAAACGATATCATGTATGATCGCTTGAATTGTCTACAAACAAAATTCCTACAAAAGCATCAAGATACCGGTCAATTATTTTGCGGTTGAGGCACTCAGGTTTAAAATGAGGCCAAAAAGTGGATCGTTAACATTGGTTGCAAGTATGTAATACAGAAACAGCAGAATGTCAGTTGAGTGTAAAACTTAAAACTTAGACATGGCATCAGATCACTCCTGGATTCAAAACTTCTTCACATAGAACGGCACTCCCATAATACCGCACTGCCCCATAAGAGATTGCACCTTCTTCTGGAAGAGTAGACAACGGCAGGTAGACCTAAAGCGAGATAATAAATAGCCGGAAATAATATAGTTTACAACCTTGTTAGGCTTTCACCAATACGCTGGAAGACTTATTTGATCTAAAATGAGGAGCATAGAGAAAAAGCATAAAGCATTATCAAGAGGAAATAAGCCGAATAAGCGAGTAAAGCCCTCAAGCGCCAACACGCAGAGTCCCAAAGGATGTCAGCACGAGAAGCATGAATACGATTTTCTTAATTGAATTCAAACGCAATCAGTAAACAAACTTACATCAGGTTGGTGGTGGCTCCCTTGTGTGTCTTTGCACAAGATTCCATCATATCAACGAAGGATTCCTTGGCAGGAAGCTGGACAGCGCAGCTAAAATATTTGAAAAACTACTCTCAAAGTTAACGAGCCGAATCATTTGCAACAAGTGAGTGAACTATGTAAATGAGCGACCGACGAGTGCACACGCTTATTTTTTTTAAATACCACTAACAAGACATAGAAACAACGCAAGGCAAATTATCACCTCGTGGACTTGAAGCATTTGATCATTCTACGGTGAACACAATGTTTGGCACAATGGTAGAATTTCTGGAAGACGTGGAACGTCTTGTGCGTCTTCTAAAATTAATAACAATTTAAGGAAAATTAATAACAATTTAAGAAACCCAGAAAGGGTAGTATCCTTGGATAAGAAGAGTCTTGCAAGATAATTGCATTGTACAAATGAATAGGAGGCAGTCCGTTACGTCTTACAAGTAGTCATACTCCCCCCCCCTTCTCTTGTTTCTCACTGCATTTCGCTAACCTTATGTAGAGATCCGTAGATGGTGGCCTTGCTGGTGTTGCGGTACTCGAAACCGTGGAACGAGTCATAGTTGGGAACGTTGATGAAACGCGTCTCGTTCTTCTCATTGCAACTGAAAGGAAGCAATTATTCGTGGGGAAAAAGTGAAGAAAAGTAGCAATTGCAACTTTATCCAAATAATGTCCTAGATTGCCCGAACATTGACATAGATGTGATTGAAACACATTTTTGTTGTGAATGGAAAAAGCCCATATACACACACTCACATTGTACTATATCTATGTTACTCACACTCACATTGTACTATATCTATGTTACTTAACATTTAAAATTCAAGGAAAAAAACTCACAATTCACCAATTTTTCCCTTCAGGCAAATTTCCGCCTGGGTAAGACCGTTAACATTCTTCTCGAAACAGTCGATGTATTGCTAAAATATACAAGGTTTTGTAAACTTACAATTAGTTGTACTTGAGGTTAATTATTTGCAAATTTCGGCTTGAGTAGCAGTAGTCGATACAGTGTTTTTGAAGCTGTTAACCTGGAGAGACCATAACCGAACGCGCAAATTAGGCCGATTACTTCCAAAATTATTTTAGCGCATAGATTACGGTATACATTATACATAGATTACAGTAAACGGTACAGGTTGTAGAGTCAAATTATTTCCTTCTTCGCTTATTACCGTAACTTTCCAGGCTAACAAACCAACCTCAGTATTCTTTCCGAGAACGTGAAGTGCATGGTGACACTCGTCAAAACAATCGGTAACATTGTCGTATGCGGTCTGCTGACATTCATGCACTTCACCACAAGAACATTGACGAATCTGAAAGAAAAACAGAGTTTCAAAATACAAACAGTTATATCACATATCTTATTATATAAAGGATAAGAGTTTGTCATGGATTTTGTTTGTTTTTATGTCCACAACGAAATCCTTTCATAAACGAAAATATCCAATTCACAATTGAAAGAGACCGCACAAAACCTTTCCCGCAGCGGGATTCGAACCCACATCAGCACACAATCGCGATTCACAGTCCAACGCTCTACCTGTTGAGCTATGCTAGCTTATGATACGGGTAACCCTCCGCTCTACATAGAGCACCTTCAATGGCAAATTTGCATGGTACCATTCGTGGAATGGAGATCCAGAGTCATGTTATACGTTTCCCCAATCACATTTAAATAGGGATTCCTCCAGCCGGAGAAGAGCCCGTAAGGCTCTCCGAACGACTGGTATATAATATACACTCAACAGAATCTATTGATTACATACTTGTCGGAGTTCGACAACGAAGAATAAAGATAAAAGTCAACTTGATCTACTTTAATTTGTTCTCGGATGTGACCACGGTTAGGAAATGATCTACGCTAAGAATATTGTTAAATATACCTTTGGTGTAGTGTTGTCTTCAATAGGAAACGCCGTTATTGTGCTGATGTTCTTTTCATTGGATCGGGAAAACTTAGCCGTGTTAGGGGTTGACACAGTAGTGGCGGAAGAGAATGTCGGCTTAGGAGTAGTAAGTTTAGCTCCAGCAGAGAGCATAGGAAGGAGGAGCAAGATTACCACGAGCCTTGAGATTATGCGGTTATCCATGGTTAGTATGATGATTGTTTAGGTCTGTTCACCTCTTTTATGCGTTACACAAAGAGGCGGAGCCTATATGATATCTTTAGGTCATGTTCCCAAGGATTGTTGTCGTTTGTGGCCAATGGCAAGCGGACATGTGCATTCTTGCCCACAGGCATAACGTGCAAACATGGTCACATATAGCTTATGGGCAAATAATTGTTCCTAGGTCAAATATTAAAATGCAATACCACAGAAAAATCATGTTTTCCGCCGAAAAAAAAAACGTTTGAAGACAGGACACCCGCCATTTGGTCAAAAAGGTACTTAGGTTACCTGGTGACCAATTAGTGACAAAATGGTTAGGTCCACGAGTACAATGTAGTGCCCATGAAAATATAGTATAGGGTGTGCTGAGGTCTGAGGTGCAAAGTGGTGCAAATATGGCCGTCTAAATTCTAAACCCAATCGGAGGCCGTTTTCACCAACATTTACTTCTGTCATAAATTTTTGACCATCAAAAAGGTGCTTAGGTTAAGTAAAATTATGACTGAAGTACGCTGCAACACGCTTTTTGATGGATTTCACCAGCAACAACAGCTTTGGCCTTTGGCAAGCTTTGGGAAAGTACGGGATTTGGCAATTTGCCAACCTTGCAAACAATGAAAGTACTGAAGTACCGGGACACTTCCACGTTTTTGGTCTAAGTACTTAAAGGGACAGGCCCACGAGAAAATGTGTTTCCTCAATTTACTTTCACAGACTGTCCGGAATTTCAGAAATATACTGTGAAAACCGCATTTCTTGAAGCGTAAAATTCGCAGAGTTATTCCTCGGCAAAATGTTCGGCCAGGTACCGTAGTCAGAATCAATTTTTGCTCTTTTAGGACATTACAGTCTTGGAAACGCTTCGTTATAATAGTAGGAATGTTCTTCACTCGTTTAACAATTAAAGCGAAATACCGACCGGTTTTTGAAACGCATCGAGTACTCCCTGCTTTCCTATGCTTCATATGCAAATGATCATAAATTTGAATAAAAAATAGACCGCAATAGACCCCTTTTAGCATAACTGCATAAGAGTGCTGATATTTGAGATGCGTTTCAAAAACCGGCTGGTATTTCGCTTTAATGTGTAGAGAAGGAATGCTAATGGACAGAAATAAACCGTAAAAACGTATTTTAAAGGAGGAGACTCACGAGAATGAAGTGCTCAAATAGTTTCCTTTTATCGACAGACGATGGTATTAAATTCCGAAATACATGCTTTACAAAGCTTCAAAAAAAGATTAATATAAAACTATGAAGTCTATAAAAATTTTGGATCGTAGCAAATAGTTGATTTCCATAGTGGGCATGCAAATTTACAAGTCATTTTGCAAGCCGGCAAAAAATTTGCATGCACACAATGGAAAACAACTATTTACTACGATTCCAGATTTTTATAGACTACATAGTTTTATATTGATTTACTCCTTCCAATGAAAAGCTTTTGCTTTGTAAAGCATGTCTTTCGGAATTTAATACTATCATATTTCAATAAAAGGAAACCATTTGAGCACTTCATTCTCGTGAGCCTCCTCCTTTAAACTCGAAATAAAACTCCGATCCGAGTACAGAGTGGTATGAGTATGAACGTATATTTACGAGCTAATTGGGCGATATGCTCTATTGGGCGTGGCAATTGCGATGTTGCCCAATTAGCGCTAAGGGGCGTGACAACTGCGATAAATAGTTGGGTATGGCTGGCCATGGTAAATTGCTGAATACTGCGTGAATTTTGCGACTGAAAATTGGAAAAAAACTCAGCCTACTATATTTGAAACGGAGAATCCGATGGAGTCATTAAAAATTGGGGTAATTTGAAATGGGCCTGACCCTTTAACTTCAAAAAGGGCCTACATATTCCTTTTAAATTCAGTTCCAATGACACTTTCATGTACGACTATGAGGAAATTTTGAGGAAAACACATATATAACCAATTTGTTGCTACAGCCTGTCAAACAAATTCTATCACCGTGAAAATTGGCAGATGCTCGTCTCACCAAACATGATTACATGATATATGAAAATAGATAAAACTGTTTATAGATAAAATATGCCGTATGGCCAAATTCCCATAGGGAAAATCCCATAGGGGGTGTGCGATTTCGATAAGGCATATCCTGAGGCCTTCTTGAGAAGTGACGAGAGTAAGAACACCTCTTAAAACTTGTTAGAACCCACTCTAACTACATCGTGGCCTAATACAACATCTAACCTATTGCAACTATTTATAAAATAGAAGCCGCTGTATTCAATCATTCAATTTGCTTTGAGTATCCATAATTCCAGTCAACAAACAAAAGGACATTTTCAACTTTTTATTATTTTTTTTTAAGTGATTTTCTGTTTTTATTTTCGATTGTATTGTAGTTGAGTAGCTCTTGTCCTAGACCCGTAATTTGTTGGTCCTAGTCCTGTTTGGCGGCGGCCTTTGTGGGCGATCGCTTCTTGATGTAGGCATTGTAAAAGAATTCTGAGAAGAGATACAAATAGATGACGTACATCACGCCGCCAATAGACAGAACGTTCCAGCTGAAAGCATCAATTATCAAAATCTTAATTATGGAAAAACTTACTGTAAATGGTATGAGTCAACCGGCTAGAATCAAAGTTGCTGACTCTATTTTAAAAGCGATTAAAAAAAATGTTTGTGTTCGTAGTACGTACCCATTATTCAGTTCTTATTGTGAGTCTATAATAGCTTAGTAATATGAGCATGATTTGTAAACGTTTTCCTTGGCCAAGAGAGTTGTGCCATATAATTCTTCATCAACGTCTGGTCACTCATTCAATGTTTCTCATCTATCTGTCTCGTATCAATCAATATCTCGCAATTCATTCAATGTTCTATCTCTCTGTCTATCTCTTCTCATCTACCTAATCTATCTCTCTATAAGTTGAATAGAGTGGCAGCAAAATTTAGATCGAACAGGGCATCGGGTCAACTAAAAAAAGGCACAAACTGGGTACAGTGTTATTCAACCCACCTTGCATCAACTGGACGCACACCAGTTGCCTTGATATAAGTGACGTGGCCAAAGATCCAACAGGAGATGACAAACTGAAGAATGAATAATTACAAACTGAAGAATGAATAATTAATGAGAAATTGTCTCAAATATAATTAGAGTAGTTATCCTTCTAGATATAGGTGACACCGGCTCGGCCTTATTCTACAGTACATGTAGGCGACATCTGCGTCAATCGCTTGAATTTGACGCCACCGAAAGCAACCGTGTGAGAAAAAAACACATCGAAACGTCGCTTCTGCGCAACTGAACAAAACAAACAGCAAAGAGAAAAATATTTTCCCTCTTATATATGTTCGCATAGTCTACAATAAGAAAGGATTATGTATTATAAAATGTTTCAGCAAAATAAAACCAACTTGTGTAATTTGAATGGTTGTGATGAACTTTGCTACAGGTCGGGGTAAGCTGACCTTGAGGGCGCGGACGGCAAAGTAGCTAGAATAAGAACAATGTTAGAAAACCAAGAAATTTAACGAAGAAAACGAAGACCTTAAAAATGGATGGTAGAGTGTTGGTGAGCTGAAGTCTCGCTATCTATTCAGAAACATCAGTGTAATTAGTAGGTCGACCTACACATTGGCCGATCTACTAATTACATTGCTTCAAATGATTCTACTTGAAATATGAGCACTTCATTGACAGTGTGATCGCTCTAATTATACCGTGAACATATTAGAGTCAGAGAGCTAGCAACTCACAAGTACATGATGGTATGGACAGTCAGGTTCAGTCCAAGAGACCACCGGGCCCAGGCCTGCTTCTCCGAATAAGTAATTTGGGCGTAGACAAATGTGAGGGCATGGTGGAACCAGTGCATGAAGATTACGGGCTTCTTTCTGGAAAAGGGGGTTCCTTTTAGTAATCTAATTACGACTGACTGGCTTAAGAACCCTTCGTCTTTGCAGATAAGTATTCTAGAGTTGAAGCTAGGCAAACGATGAACCCATATATTTAGGCCACTTCTTTACTTGAAAGTGACGAACAATCGGGATACTGACAATTTGTGTTCTTGCAAAAGCAACGACGTGTTTCCGCTAACTGTCGAACTACGTTAACGTAGGAGAAGTGAATTTTTGGTTATTATTACTTGTCCCTAGAGTAAACTGGGTGTGAAATTTGTTTATAAATAGGTTACAGTAATTGACAAACCTCAAAACAAGGAAAACAGTATCGCCAAGCTCCGGTAGTTTACTCATTACAAACATCCAACCCCAGTAACCTGTGGAAGGGTCCGTGTAGTATTCGTGGTTGTCGCAATAAGAAGCTGAAATCGAACATGCATGCATTAACCTTCTTGATCAACAGTATTGACAGATCTCAATGCGCCTCGTTAACCTATGCGAATACATGATATGTGTGTTGAGATTAAAAATACCATAAATAACAAAAAAACCTCCTTCGTATGCAGCTAACAATAAGATCTAGAAGACAGTTGATGTTTTGCCAAAAGAGCAATAAATAAAAACTGACCAACAACTCCATGGTTATACCAGACACCTAGGAGTTCGGGTACAAGTTTATAGGCGGCGATGCCGGAGAAAATGCTGAAAGAATGCGAAATGAATGGAAGGAGAAAGACCTAAAAATATTAGAATACTGCGTGGATGGAGATAGAGACACAGAGCGGGAATTCAGGTGAAGGACTTCTTCAAAATGGACTAAATACACACACCGAAACTCAAAAGTTGCGCGCCGCAAAAGTTTGGGGGTCTTTCCCGCAAAAGAATCTGATGCGCGCGGAACACGTTTTTTCACCGACTTTCTTTGCCGTTTTGGTGCGGGAAACACCCCCAAGCTGCTGGGGGGAACACCCCCAAAACTTTACGGAGGAGGTGCGTGCGGTTCGCAACTTGCGCGCCGAACCACGCGAAAGTGTTTCGTGCAACATTTAGGCGTGCATTTTGCGCCCCACTTCGTTTCGGCGCGCATTTATCCATTTCTTTGCGACGCGGATTTTGTATCCCGAAATGGTGCGGCGCGCAACTCATAGGTTCTTAGTGCATACACGGTGAATATGCTACCAAATAGTAAGCGTTGAATATGCACGTGTTTAGCTGGAATACGTCATATAGTTCCCCCTACCTGAAGATAAAGTTCCACACAGCTAGTGTCATGTCCAATTCAAATGCCTTCACATTTCGCATAAGTTTTTGACCAACGTAGATCATTGCGAGATATGCGGCAGTGATCTACAATTAGGACGGCTACTTCTGTTTTATTTGTGCCCTGAAAATACTGTCAATTTGCCATTCTAATCTTATTTCTAGTTATTGTTTGTGTATGCATTTGTTTATCTTTAGCTACTAGCTTAATTTATTTAACAAATAAATAAATAAACAACTAAAAAGGTCCACCGCTTATTCGCCCACAGAAATATCGTTTCTATGTAAACAGGCGATAATGTTCGAGCAAGAATGCGTACCGTATATGTGGTTGGCACAAAGTGTTGCATGAATGAAATTGTTCGATCCAAATTCCACTCTCCTAGGAACACGTCGGTGAAACTCACAGATTCTGAAGCCACGGACGAGGCCATTTTTTTATTACCTGAAATTCGGCGTGACTAGATTTGTTTTAGAAAGAAAGCACAGAAAATTGCGATTTACGCGATAAAGGATGTGAGAAATTAGTATTATTTTATTCCGTACACCGAGCTCTCCCTCTATTAGTAATGGGGTTTCACAAGTATGCGTGCGTCAAGTATGCGTGCGTTAAAACCGTGCGTTTTCACGCTAATCTACCGTATTTTGGCACTGAGCGTGAAAATATTTAATATGAGAAATTATAAAATAGATTGTAAGCATACTTGCGAAACCCATTACTTATAAATACCTATCTGGGAAAGTTACGCCACGAACGGATGGCCTGCCCTTTTTGAGCTTGGTGAGACGGTCACTAGTAGCAGCATCTCAGTTGTAGCAAAAAACGTCAAAACGCGTAGTCAAATCGCTATCATTCTAAAAACTCTGACAACTATATTCACACTAAATGGTCCTACTATAGCAGAAATCAGAACAATAATGACGCAATAGGAAAGTTACTAGTTACAGAATACCACGATATCTAATAAACAAACTTGGCACATTTTTAACTGAAATTTATCGGTGATTTCTTTGTGTGTAACTCGAAAAGATATAAATCCGTAAACTAGAAGCATAAAGTCCATCACGATAGAAATGAATGGTGTTAGGTCATAAATAATAGTATATTACCTAATGGGATGTTTATCAGCACTTATGTGCCAAGTTCAGAGATTATTTCAAACGAAGATAAAAACTTGGGCATTTTTTTTTTCGAAAAAGATTCAGGAGGCGGAAAAACAACGTGTGTAAAAAGCGAAATACTCAGACAAATTTTGAATCTGAATCATCATCAAACATTCATATTTTGCTTCCACTCACTTTCTACAAGAAAACATAGAACATCGTATATTCACAAACACAAAGTTATTCACAATATTCTCAACTCTCTTCATAAACCGCAACCTACTCTTGCTCTCAGAAGTTTTACGCTCTTATTGTTAGGTGTGGTTAAAAATACTCAAATATAATAACTAATAAATTTTATAATTGTTGGTGTTTATCTCCAAAAACCACAAAACTATTTTACCACTTCGCAAAATTGATGCGCATTGTTAGGTTAGTAGTCAAATATGAGTTGCGAGAAATAATATTGTGCCAAAACTAATTGTAAGTACTAGTACACAACACTTCATCGGATTTTTTATTGTACTTAAAATGGAATAATTCAAATGTAAGTCCCAAAAGACGAAATAAATGCGGGAAAATGTTCGATTTTGGTGCACTTGATTGAGTCATAGATGCCAGGCAAAAGAGGTGAGAGGAGAGAGCAGAGACTAAGTGCAAGGGTTTGAGTGCGGAGTCGAGTGTAGGTGAATTCGACTGGACGGCTATTCTGAACAAAAAAACTAATATCCTTCCAAATAATTATTAACCTTTTGTTGTTAGTTCATTAAACAGAACCGAAAATCAGAGAACGCGTGTATATATGTAACTGTGCCCCAAAGATTGAATAGTTATCTTCTGCAGGGTAATTATCAGGAAGGTTGGAGTACTCGAATAATCAGTTGTTATCAGGCCAGGCGAACGAGGGTCAAAGGGTGATTAGACCATTTTATACACGAGTGAGAAGTTTCGCATCGTCTCACGCCACCCCGATCAAGGAGTGCCAGTCACAGACATTGAGAGTTTGGAGAGAGGTGAAGAGAAATAGAGAAAGAGAGAGAAATAGAAAGAGAGAGAAGATGGATAAAAGGAAAGGAGACAGGGAGCTATGGGACGATAGGAGGAAAGAAGGGGGATAGGGAGAGAGGAGAGAGAGAGAGAGAGAGAAAACCTCAAAATTTTTATTTGATATTGAAAGTGATCTGGGGTGGCGTGGGTCGCAGAACACACACACTCTAGGGAGACCATCGTTAAATATTGCGAAGAGAGAGCGATTAGCAGGAGAGGGGAGGGAGATAAAGAGAAGCGAATGAGATAGAAAAAGGAAAAGAAGAATAAGTAAGGTGATTTACTGCTATATTAGAATGTTGTATATCACCATGTAATTTGCATACAGATTATTCTAATTGGTAGCACTTGACTTGCTCAGTAAGACCACGAAAAAGGAGTGTCATAAGGCGCATTTAAGCCGCGTTCGAGTTGGGAAAAGGTTGGTTCCACCGTTCGAGATGGACGCTGAAACGCCGAGGACAAGCAAAAATACCGTAGTGGAATCGTTGTGGGATTATATTTTTGACAACTGCAAGAGCCAAAAATGACGCTTGACCCCGACGGTTGGGGCTAAATAACGGAAAAACATTTACGTCTCCGGTGTCCCATCTCGAACGGTGGAATTCCGGAATTCCACAACTTTTTCCCAACTCGAACGCGCCTTTAAGATGGGAAAACTTTGAAAATTCCGGAAAAAGCTGGTTCAAATGGAAGGAAAACATGCAGGAAAAGCAAAAAATACCGTAGTGGAATCGTTGTGGGTTTATTATTTTTAACAACTACCGGCTCCAAAAATGGCCCGCACGTTCGAAGTCGACCCGACGGTTAGGGATAAGTAGCAGAAACCAAAGCGTTTCTACTACGGTGTCTCCACTTTCCCAGCAAGTAAAACCGTGTCGTGTGTATGAGTCATGCATGGTTTGCGTATTATGTGAGCAAGCAGATCGATTACCAGACATTAATATTGAGCACTTGAAACGTCCAGCAGAGAAACGTCGAAAGCGAAGCAAATAGACCTGAGACCTGGCAGGGCGGAGATCAAAAATTTCCCTCTTGAGATCATTTTCTTGTGGTATCCGCACACACATTTACATTATTCATCCTGATAATTACACCTTCAAACCCTGGATAGAACCACTGAAGTATTCTTCGTAGACGATGTCGGATCCATGTTGAAACAACCACAAAATCCATGAGTCGTTATTCCATGAGACGTTAAAGAAAACTTTGCCTTTCCGCCTTATTGTTAGTGTGTACAAAATAAGGCTTTAAAAGAAAAATATTTGTCTGACACTTCCCCAGAACGTCAACTGATAAAAGCATCACAGATAACTGTCGATTAGATATAAGTAGTGCATCGCAGAAAACAGATAACACATGAGAAAATCAGTCCATTTTCTCAATCTGACCATATAATGCACTGTTTATCACAAAATCAGTGTCTGGGATCCAAAGTAATCAAGGGTTTGAGATATTCTCTCTCGCTGCGTCTCTCCCATCCATTTCTCGCTTTGACTCTGCCTGTCTTTCGATCGCTTCTCTCTTCTCCTCTTTCGCTCGCTCCTTGTCGTTTTCTCTCTCTATCTCTCTCTGCTCATTCTTCTCTCTTCAGTCAGTCCATCTATATCTTTATGTCCCTCTTCCATCTATACCCTTCCATTCAGTTGTTACGGTTGTGTGCGTGAATAAATGTATAATTAAAAATTATTTCGTCTGTGAATGCTAACCATTATGCAGTATGCTTTTACAGTAAGTTCATTATTCTTTCGCAGTGATATCTATAAGCTTCACGTTGAATGAAAGCATTTTCACAATTTGATATGTTTGTAGCGAAAACATTGAAAACCGGAAACGGTATTTGCAGAGCACATTAACTTTTTTGCTAGCTTTGCTCATTGGTATTTTATTGTGTATTTCTGCACAAAAAGTGGAACTACCATCCTATTCTAGGCAAACATATTGCATCGTACCGAACCATTACTGTATGCATTATGCTTTTACAGTAAGTACGGGCACGCAAAATTCGCTATTTTTTCCGCGTTATACAATCAAAACTAGACAAATGGGTAAATATCGTTCTCCATTACCATGCGCGTGAATCATAGCTACTGGTTTGATTTATTTGTGTTTTCAATGTTATTTGTTTCTCGGTATCTCTCGTAAGGTTGCACGTGAAACAAACGCCTGAGGGATTTTATGGAACTTGGAATTCTTCACTGTCAATCCACTATACTTAGCAACTTAACATTGTGATACCTCATCTTCATTGTGAGTCCTTGCTTGTAAAGATAAAAAGAGTAAAGAGTATATCAACCGTTATATCAACCGAATCCGCAGAAACGGTGCACTGCGATCTTCTGAAGCCGGACATACTGGCCTTTAAACTTCCGGAGGCCAATTTTCACGGGAAGCTGATTTATCTCCACCAGTGTTACCCAGCTACCAACTTTTACACCAGCGACCGGTGGCATGAGCAAGGCGCACTGCCGCCATGCCCCCTTTGCTTGTGGACATTATTAAAGGGATGGGGTCATTTCAAATCGCCCCTTTGTTTATTTTTGATATGTTTTGTAAACCCCATATAAATCACCATCAGTCCAAAAATATTCCAAATCAACGATCCCAGAGTTTGTAGTTTGCTGATTTGTAGTTCGCTGAAAAAAAATAAAAAGGGACGACTTAGAATGACCCCATCCCTTTAAAGTGGACTTGAGTCTAGCATCGCGCCATAGTGCATATTTCTGGGCATCATAGAGACGTGATATACCTTTCTGAACAAATGGAAATAAGTCTTTTCAAATAACTATAGCAAAACCCACAAACAGACCAAAATATATTGTAACAATTTATCATTTGCATCAATATTAATTAAAAATCGGACTTAATATCGAATTTTTGTGTGTGGTAAACGCAAGCCGCATACTCGTCAAGTGGGGAGCAAATGGTTTCGATCGAACGTAGGAGAGTTGACTGAAAAGTGTTATTTTGTGTAATTATCATTATCAATGTTTCGATAATTGAATGTGTATCCGTAGACTGGCGGTGGAATTTCTAATGGCAGATGACATATGGTTTGTGAAGGGTATACTCGTCAACTGCAACTTCATATATTTTATGCAAGTCTCATTCTGTATCTGAAATACATCAACGCACGCGCAGAAATTTGCATATAATACAGGGAAATACAGCTGTCCATTGCACTTGTCAGTGTGATGCGCGCAAATCAAAGTGAGTACAAGAGCAAAGGACAGTCGGCCACTGGAAAACTGTCCCTAGAAACCCCCGCGGAAAAAGCACTATCCCCAGCAAACCCCGAGGTCAGCCGAGGTGTATTTCCCCCAGAAATCCCCGAGGAAGGCGAGAGACAGTGCATAAGTGAGAGACACAAAATCCCCAGAAACCCCCGAGGTATGAAAACGCGGGAAAAACTAAATTCAAAATTAAAAGTTTCGTATTTGTTTGTTTGTCGCAGAAGTTTATTCTGCTTTCGCTAGAACTATTTTGTATTGTGTTTTGTGGTATATGTTATGTTTGATGTAATCAAACATAATAGTTGTTTGTGCACGTGTGTTTACTGGTTTGCGTCTATATTCTCCTCTTTCCGCCGTTTGTTTTATAATATATCTTCGAACTATTTTTCATGGTTATGACATGATATAATCGAATGTCTAAGAAGACGCCTCATCAATATGAGGCAAATACAATTGGCTGGGCCGATGGATGATGAAGCAGTTCCATTCTTGCGGAGCCGGTGACTCCTGTGCTTAAGATGTGAGTTTGTTTCATTGTTTTTGCTATTGCTATTCTGGTCGGCGTTTATAGGTATTACGTCGAGCTTGTTACCGAAGTTATTATCATCTAATCGCAGATTACCTCTGTTGCCCATTATCGCGGCATCATGAGTGCTTCTAACTTCTCACAACGTTCCACGCGTTACGTAAGTCCTCCCTGTGATCATTATGTATTAAAGATATTATGAACGTCGTGCTATCTACTGACGAAAACAGTTCTATGTATCCTTACAGGTCTCGCCGTGGTGATTCAGGGATTACGTTAGTCCTTTGTACGTTACCGTGAGCCGTGGTCAACGAAGTGATTTGGATTTCAACCCAACGATTCTGAGTTCTTGACTGGAGACAAAAGGTATTCTTCACAGTTCATTTTCTGTATTCCGTGCATGCATTTATTTTAATCCCGTATCATTTCTTGTGAGGGCAAACGAGCAATCTGTTTGCGTTAATATCAGAAGATAGGTGATAGTCGTCGAACCTAGAACCTAATTTTCCCACTATTCCACATTTTAGGTCCCCACTGTCGTTATAGTGCATTCTTCGAGACGTCTTTGGAAGTGATGACGGTGCGTTTTTTTGTTTCATTCTGGTTATTCGTCGCTCAGGCATTTGTATTTGTATTTAAAACACGCAAAGCTTTATTACATTAGTTTTAGGGGAGTTGGGAATGTTTCTCCGCGCTCGCCCCTTCCATGGAACGTCAGTGAGACTGCTGCGCACTTCCTGCTCGTTGTTTTTGTGAGCAAAGAGTGATGGATGCAGTGTAAGTTCACACCTTTCTTGTTATATCATTTATTTGAGCTTTTTGCCAGATGGACATTTCCGGTAAGGAAGAAAGGACCTGGAAAAAAGTTATGTACAATAGCCTTCGTTAACGGTCGTGCGTTGATACATATCGTTCCAGACCGATTCGACGAATAAGCACAACATACCCATCTCTGTTTACGCTCGAGCGTTTGGAAATGTTTATTCATTATGTAAATACCGCTTTATTCGGACATACATGCATAGACTTAAGCATTCAGAAAGAATCCAGGGGTCCCGTGGTGTGGTACGTGGTACGAAGACATATTTACCATGTTTGTGGTGCATTTTATTATCTTTTTTTAGAGATACGATACGGGCCCTGGATCAGGGGCCACCCACCACCACACCAATGAAGTAGAGACACAACTTGCCACCCTATCATTTACATGAGAGAATCGTTGGATGCATGTGTATGTTTCAACGTTTCCATGGTTAAAACCCGTATTAAGTTCCTTAGGAATATCAACGTCTCGTTGAATATTCGTTTCTATTTCTATTGAATGTAATTGTAGACTACACACTGCAGTCGGCAATTTGTGCCCAAAACAATGCAGTGTATTTGTGCACATTTCCCCCTCGATTCGTACATTACACCCAACTTATTATTACCTAATATGTATACTTAATACAATACACTTGAATACATTACATCGTCCAATCTTTTCAGATCGCCGTCTGGTTGTACGCGCGTGCCACTGGGGATGGGGAGTCGGTTTGCCCAACGATACCGGCGAATTATGGTTCGGTGTCCGGACTGCTGATTGTTCTCTCGACACATTTATCATTATCCTTTTAAAGCACTTTCCTACGTTTTGATTGCAATTATAGAGGTAGATTCTCTTAATAATATGGTTTTTTCTGGTATTTTCCCCGATTCCTCGTCTTATTTATGGCCTCGTTATTCTTTCCACCACTACTTAGGTTAGGAGAGTGTTCCCTAACTCCTCATGTACTGCACTTGCACTTAGTGCTCGAAGGCTCGAACTTCTTAGAATCTTAGTATTTGGTTCAGTAACCCATTTACAATTACAGTCCCTGTATTTCTCAAGTGCTCAGTTCATATATAGTACAATTCTCAGTTCATATATAGTACAATAGTACTGCTTGTTGTTAACATATCTACACTATTCTTCTTACATCCTTACTAATTTGTCAGGTATTAGTTTATTATTAATTTTCGCTTCGATATCTATCAATATGTTATGTTCCCATTATTCCTGCATGATTAACTAATAGTATCGTCCTTGTCATCTTATACGAAAGTTGTAATGCCGCATCTTTTCTCCTGTGAACCCCCCATATATAGCGGACAAGTATAGTGTTCTCGTTTTATTGTTAAACGCTTGTTATCTTCTCATGCTAGGCCAATTTGTTTTTTCTTGTTGAACTTTTATATAGTAAAACTATTTTCCATTTCTAAATATTTACGGCTATGTGTGTGTATACAGGAAACAAATACCGGACTGGTAAGTGGAAAGTCTCACCTCGGGGTTTGCACGGGAAAAAATCCCGAGAAATTCCCCAGAAATTCCAGCGCGGGAAAATGCTAGGGAAAAAATCCCCGCGAAATCCCCCAGAAAATCCCACCTCGGGGGGTTGCTCGGGAAAAATTCCCCGCGAAAACCCCCAGAAAGCCCCACCTCGGGGTTTGCTCGGGAAAAATTCCCCGCGAAAACCCCCAGAAAGCCCCCACCTAGGGGAAGTGCAAAAAAGTGCTCGGGGTTTTCTGGGGGTTTTCCGCGGGGGTTTCTAGGGAGAGTTTTCCAGTGGCGGCTACGTCCATGCTCTTGTAAGCGGTTCGACTACGGCTAGTGTCACATCCATACCTCTACTTTTATCGGCCAGGATCAACTTTCACAATAGTTGACAGACACTACCGCTACAGATTCTAAGGGAACAATAAGCAGTGTGCTCCTATTTATTGAAAGCCTGTGTTTCGATATGTGTATCAACTCATTCAAAATACCCTCAAGAAGAGCTTTATACGTCTCAAAACTAACAAAAAAAAACCAACCCTATAAGTCTTATTCACTCCCCGCTTGCTTTTATATGTCTGGCACATTCGTTTGCATTGCGACAATTTCGTTGTGCTCATGGACTTTCTGTCCATAACATGAACCACGGCAGTTAGTACACCCTGAACAAGACTTCACTAACGGCATATATCTATTTCAGTTTCTATTGCAATACTTCAGCTACGTGGATCATAAGCATCCTAAAAGGCGGATGTCAACGACGCAGGTGGATATGTTAATTAAAGCATTTGATTTGTATGCAAGTTATAGGTCTTCATGGCGTATGTGCAACATGTAACATGTACACAACAGCTGATGCAACAGTCTCCAAGGTATTCATGGGTAGGTGTGCTTCAGCATAGCTGGATCCGTCGGGGACAAAATACCTGTTTCAAGTAATTCCAATATTCCTCCAACTTTTCATCGCTCTCTTTCTGTCTCATTTCACGACGAGATGGTGTGCAGAGCTGAAGGAAAAGTTTGCTAATTATAGTTTTAAAAAAACGTAGTGTGAATGTGTAGTAGATATACAAGTCCATGGCACATAATTTGGGTGCGCCTAACTTTTAATATTTTAAGCTCCCACCGTGAATTGGAATCGTTGCATATCTCCATCTGAGCTGCACTTTTCCATTTCTTGTGCGCCTTTCACGTATTTTTGCACGTCCGGGTTCTTCACTTGGTCGCACAGATTGCAGAATTGACTAAAACGAGGAAATATCTGTGACATTTATAACATTGACAAACTGTTGTAACGGAAAGAAGAATCATACATACGTGAAAAAAACGTAGTGCGCTGTTATTAATATATAGCACCAAATTTTTTCCACCGCAATAAACGCCGAAGTTTGAAGCAGTTACAAGTTACAATGACTCAATGACATTGATTACCAAGTGGTTTTTCCTTCGAGCATACCCCTCAACTGTCCGTTATGACTTTGAGGACACCAATTGGTCTGAGTTATGTTCGTGCACACATCGACAGCGCCGTCTAGAAGAGAAAAATATGAAATAGTAGCAACTAGCAACCGTCGAGGAGAGCTGTGCGAACGATTTTAATATGAATTTGCACTGCGCATAAATAATAGAAAGGGTTTGAAAAATCGTGCGGAGCATCATTATAACCATAGTTTTCAATTGTAATCGTCCATTTCTTGATTCGGCAACTTTTACAGTAAATGAAAATAAAGGTAAAAGCACAATAATATCAGAAACATACGTAATTGTTTGCCGTGGGGTTTGCAGGCTATATTCTGACCGAGTTGAAGGAACGCTTCTATGTACCTGAAGTAAGTGGATTATCTTACAGTAGAATTAAAGGGACAGGCCCATCAAAGTAAGCCTATATTTACGATATGTTCATGATTAATATAAATCATTTTTATTACAATATATACAAACCAAATACCGTATACCGTAAAACTGCAGATTTCAAGGCTGTGTATGCAAATCAAATTTTGATCGCATTCTAATTTCACGATAAATTTGCATAGACAACTTTGAAATCTGCAGTTTTACGGTATGAATATACTGTGAGCGCATCGGAAAAGTTTCCCAGGGTGAATGTAGGTGAAATTTGGTTTGTATATAACAAAAATATTTCATAAACATTATGAACGTATCGTAAATATAGGTTTACTTTGATGGGCCTGTCCCTTTAAGTGTTTAATATTTCTTTCCGTTTTCCAAAAGAGATTCGCCAAAACTATTTTTTTTGCTAACGCCATCTGATGGATAGGTTTCTTCAAAAACTACCACCAGGAACAGTGCTTTCTGTTTTACGAGCAGAATAATAGGGGACAAGTGGTAATGCAGAAAAAACAACGAGCGAAGCTCATAATAATTTTCTAACTGATGATTCGACAACAATACATGCTTCCGAAAAGTGGCGAGCAGTTAACAATTGAAGGCCTTTGTCTTTGTGAAGTGTAAACAAAACGAACGGATTCTCCAGCTTCTGCTTCAATCGAAACGCCATATTCACTTTATAACATCCAGGGAAGTAGATAGTCCTCTGTTTTCCGTGCTGGTCAACTACATTCACCTAGAACCTTTGGGATCGAATACCGTATTTCGCGAAACACATTGGTAATTTTTCCCTACCAATATTGCGTTGAACATTACCTTTGTGCCATGAAATGTCCAATCTTCTCCGCTCGGCTGGGGAGCTCCAAAATCTCGACTCATACAAAGCGAGCAACTATTTCAATATTCCTCCGTACCTGATCTCCATCCGATGGTCCAGAAAGAAAATCAAAGCTGAATTTCATTGATTGTTTGTCCACAAGATCCATATCGGAATTCGGACACGGCATTGTAAAGTTTTCCCGAAGAGTTATTTGGACGAATTTACTCTTTACAACGCAGATATAGAATGTGAAACATAATATAGCATGCCTGTAGATCATCTGCAAGTATTACACAAACATTGTACATAGTAGTTGGTCGTAACAACTCGGACATTTGAAAATAATACCCAACTTGAGGAAAATCAATCAATTCTCAACATGCGAATAAACTGGTGTCACAGATCTGGGTTTATTGCACATGTAAACATTATTTTTGATGTTAAAAATTTTTTTTTAATAGTGTGTACAGTAGTGTAATTTTATTTTTCACCTACATCGATAATGAAATTAATTCGCCACGATGCAGAATTTCCGTTATTTTCGGTAATGGCAAAGATATATATGATTCATATATATGCTGGCAAGATAAGATTCCGATACCGTATAATCAATTTTAACTGGGTAAGGGGTTAAACTTGCAACAAGATCGGTCAAGCACGAAAGGTGGCTCCTGCCCACAATGCTCCTATTATATATTCCATACAGTACTCTGAGATCCGGTTTATCCTCTATTCATGTATGCATATTCCACTTGACCCGCTTCAACAAACCAGCAAAAATAGACACGAATATATCACGTACGCGCTCTATTACATTAAGGTATGTTGAAAAATAATAAGAACAACTTTAAACTTCATAAATACAAACTGGGCTAATCTTATTAGAACATGCATGCATTCCTGTACGCCCTTACGCTGTGAGTTTACAGTGTATGACGACAATGTGTTGGCGAAACTCTCTACGTAATGCTGCTGACAATGAGATACGAAAATACAGTTACGTTGTCCAAACAGAGGAAAATAACGTTTGCCAAAAGTGCAGGAGACTCGAGAATAATTTACATAACAATTACTATGAACTATGACGTCATGGCATGGATACGGTAGCTACTGGTTAGCAGTGTTTGGAGAATAACTAAGACCTCCCCGTGTTTTGAATGTGAATGTTACGCAATACGTAATTAGGTTTTGAAGATTAAGGTTGTATCTGCATAGCTAACGTTAGTTTTGAGTTTTTGTCGAGAACTATTCCTTTACTTTACTTGACCCAGCAGATCTAGCTACCCCGGAAAACCTTGGGAAAATAGTTTACTTTGATAGGTCATAATATCAAACTTGGAAAAGCCAACTTAATGAAGACATCAATAACGAAACATAATGCAAGATCCTCCATGCCAGCCAACTCGTCAACTTGTATTGTTCGTACACACTTATGCACGTCCCAACTTATCGCTCGCACAAATCAAGATCTACATCACTTGAATGTTGGAAAATTTCCAAAAACAAATAATAATAATATACTCTAATTGTAAGAACACAGAAAACAAAGTCAAATATTTTATATACATATATCTTTAACAACAAGATTTATGATTGATCAGCTTAAATATCACTCTGAGAATACAATCTCAGAAAACGGGAGATCCTTTGCGGCTTTGCGCTATTCGTCACTGTCGTAATGTTTTGCCGGTTTGTACATACACACATCATCGAAGGCCACTTTAAACACCTGAAAAATGGGCTTGAAATGTCTACAGGTGTAATAATATCAACGCAATAAATAAACTAATCGTTCGGGAACAAGAGACAAAAACAGTCACAATACGTTTATAATAAACGTAACGTGTCTACGCTTCATTTACAGTACGTTACAGTAATCTACAGTACGTTACAGAAAACTGTTACGCTAATCATTCGAACCAATTATATAAGTTGAAAGTTACAGTGCGCATGTCTTACTAATGACAGAGACATCAGTTTAGTTAAAAAAGCTCCACATATGTAACTCAAACATAACGTTCGCTTCAAAAGTTTAGCTTCTGTAACTCAAACATAGCGCAGGCTATAAATCTATGCGTAAAATTACGCATCAACCATCTCCGGATTGGCTTTGACCATCTCCGGAGGCAAATGCAAATATATAGATTTGGGTGAAACGTATCAGTGGTAATTTACGGTTCGACTCTCAACTAAGCGACCATCTCCGAAATTACGCATGGAAATTATAGCCTGACATAGCGTTCGCTTCAAAAGTTTAATTTCCTATGTAATGCCTACAGTAGTCTGTTCCATGACTAAAAGAGATGACCAGAGGCTTACCTCGTCCGAGTGAATTATCCTAGCCACGACCATTTCCCTTTTCTTATCCTTTGCTTCCATTACCGCGGGTAAACCGCGACCGCTTCCGCGGACAATCATCACTTTCTCGCCCTCCATGCGCGGGATTACAGTCTCCACCCACGACTGACGAATATCTAGAACACATTTTAAAGCGATGTAACAGTGATAGCCGGTTTTTGAAACGTGCGTTGACAACTGCATTCACATACGCTGTATGCAAATGAATACAATATACAAAAAGCGCAGTGTCGCGCTGTGCAGTCATTTGCATACAATATTTCTCGGATTTCTCGACCGAGATTTGGATACTTTTCTCCTCACCCAGTCTAATTCTATAACATTATATTCCACACTGAACGACTGAACTACCAATTGCGACACAATACATGAGAACACAGGGTCAGAAAAACGTTTCAAAAACCGGATGTTAAACCGCTTTAAGCAAATATGAAACCAAAATCACAAAATCACTGAATGTAACAATTCGCCAGGTCAGTACAATGAAGAACAGGTTCTAGATGAAAATTTAGTTCTTCTCTACGCACAAATAAATAACGAAGACGTTTTCAGGTCAGTATCAAATTGCAAATAAACTCACTATAGTGTTGCTTTCCTTGCTCGTCTTCTAACGTAAGATTTGTCCTGTCAGCTACATCAAGTACGCGCATTTTCTGGCTCAAATATCTGAAAATATGTATGCTGCTGCCTTATTAGATTTACAATAAGGGACATAAAAACAAACATTCTACAAGTAACAGCATTAGCTAAACAGTATTATGTACTGTGTACGTGTAGGCAATGTAGTTGCTTTTAGAAAATGTAGCTACATGTGTGTATTCATAAGAAAATAAAACTAAATTACAAATGTGTGCCAGAAACAAAACACAGTCCACAGAACAAGGTGAGGTTTGTTTAAAGTATTTGTTGGCAACACATGATTGTCATAATTCAAAACATCTTACCGTCCATTTTTATAATCTTCATTAACAAGTCGTACGATCAAATCCACGCGCACCCATAGCTCTTGGCTAGCGATCTGAATAGTAAGTTTAAATTCAAGTCTTATGGTTAACAAACACCAGCAAATTACACGCACTATGAACGCTTGATGGCAACGGGAGCACTATGAACGCTTGAGGGAAACGGGAGATGGGAACCTAATTTGAAAAAAATTGACAGAAAAACAGAGTCACTGAGGAAACTTACTAACAAAAAGTATTAAAGCTATATAAAAGACGATGTTTTGAAACGAATAATGTTGGACGACTGCCTTCCCACATGTTAAGTTGTATGCAAATGAATATAATTATACTAAAAAAACGCGCAGTTATGCCAGTTATTTGCATTTTGCATACCATGGAAGATGGGAATACAGTGTCCAGCGGTAGGGCGTCCGCCTCAAAAACCGACTGTTATAGCCATGTGCCATGCCATATGCCATATGCACAATCAGAAAGGCATAAAACATACAATCAGAAATGCATAAAACGACACAAAAACATATCTAGATCGAACCTTTCGAAGTGGAGCTTCTTCTTGTGATTCAGATTTCACCTCCTCTTTTATCCGTTTTTCGCCCTTTTTACCATATTTTTCTTCCTTTATCTGCTCGATTTTTTCCTTTTCCCGATCATATTCAGTCTTGTCTACAAAAAGCAAAAAAGTGGTTGATTTTACAGTCTCTATTGTATTGTGTGAAAACATAATGCAGAATTTTACCCTAAAAACGTCTACGCTTCTTTTTCCAAGAACAGCATTCAAGTACCGTTGTCTTTGCTTAAAAACTGCATATTGGACTTGGAAATTGCATAACGATCGGCTATAAGCAGACCCTGTCAGGTAGTGTAAACTAAAAATTGGTTGAAGGAACAATAAAATACTCACTTAAACACTTAGCATCTCGCTCGTATTCCTTTTTTGACACTTTCTCCAACGCATACAAAGATGCTCTGACCGTCTGCTGCTTTAGGGCCAATTTTACGAAACAAGATGCATTATCATCATCCCGCGCCTCAACCTAAACGAATCTATTTAGATTTAAAGATTTTAATATAAAATTCAACAATGCTGTGACTCGATGATGAAGGACTGCTAACTGCGACTGAACCAAAACATGGGGAACGGAAGCAAAAGATGGTTGAGCATCACTACATTAATAAACTATCTTACCACCTTACCAGGACAATTTGCAACATTTCACATATTTAAATCTCAAGGCAAGGATTACTGCAATTCAGAAGGCAGAAGGCACGCGTATATTAGGGCGGAAAATCGAGAAAAAAAAACTCACGACACCATACAATCCGGCATTTGGCTTCGCTGTGATTTTGACAAGCGATCCCTGAATTATGAGAATGATGGAGATTGAAGGTGCATCATGATTATGGGTATAAATGTAGTAGGCAAACCAATATGGAGCAAAAGAGAGCACCTTGGAACAAACATCACAACAAAAAATATCGAAGAGGAAAAATCACTAGAATATGAATACTAAATACCTTAACGATTTCGCCACTAGTCTCGTTCTCTTCTTTCGTTGTTTGTCCCTTTTTCTTTTCAACTTTTGGGGGTTTAGCACCCAGTCCAAGTCCCTTGGGACGGCGTGCAGGTAGTCGTAGAGGGACAACCTAAAGTCATCTCCAATCAAATAGCAAGTAGAGAAATGTAAAGCACTTTAAAGGGACAGGCCCACGAGAAAAAGTTTTCCTCGATTTGCTTGCACAGGATGTCCGGAATATCAGAAATATTACCGTTAAAACCGCATTTCTTTACACGTAGAATTCGCAGAGTTAGTCCGCGGAAAAATGTTCGGTCAAGTGCCGTAGTCTTTTACGCTTTTAAGGGCATTACAGTGTTGGAAACGCCTTGTTACAATCGCAGGAAAGATCTTCATTCGTTTAACCATTATTTAGAGAAAGAATGCTGACGGACGGATATAAACCGTAAAAACATATTTTGACGTTGCTGACTACAGTACCGGGCCGAACAGTTTGCCGGTGAATAACTCTGCAAGTTCTAGGTGTAAAGAAATGCGGTTTTCACGGTAATATTTCTGATATTCCGGACATCCTGTGCAAGCAAATCGAGGAAAACTTATTCCTCATCGGCCTGCCCCTTTAAAGGGACAGGCCCATCAAAATAAACATATATTTACGATTTCATTTCATGTTATTTTTAATTAGCAGCGTTTATTACAATATATACACACTAATTTTTATCCACATTCACCCGGAACTTTTTTACGCCGAGCCCAACTCATAAGGGTACCGTATTTGCATCCACTTAGTCCTAATAATTCTTTTACTTCTCGTATGTTATAACACAGTTACAAAATTACGCATGAGAGAGTATGCTCAATAAAGAGGTGCCAGAGAAAAAACCGAGAGAGCAGACAACCAAACCAGAGCGGATAGACAACGAGAGGAAGGGCCAGGCAACGGTATACATTTGTGGATGCGCTCGTCGGAAAAAGTTCCCCGGGGTGAATGTCGATAAAATTTGGTTTGCATATATTGTAATAAACACTTTTAATAAAAATTAAGACGAAATGTAAATATAGGTTTAATTTGATGGGCCTGTCCCTTTAAGGCATTATTGTACCTACTTTGGGGAATTTGCATATGATACAAATATCCTACGAATCCTATGCAACTTTTTGAGCCGTGTTTTATAAATTCTTCCTGAGATCGAGAATCCAAAAACTTAACAGGACTCGACTCTCAATCTCATTTTGAGGGAGTGTGCGTGGTATTGCGTGCTAGCATAGTAGAATACTGAATACAGTGGGCCGGAAACCGGTCACTCATAAAAATATAGAATATGTTAGATGTTAGAAAAAAGACAATAAAATTATTCCGACTTCCGACCTGGGGCTTTTTCCCGATTCCTTGCCCGTCTTTCCAACCACATCCACGTAAAATGGCCAAACCAAACGATTCAATTGGTACCTAAACTACAAGGATTAGTGGATTTAAATTATCTGAAACGGAGAGCTCATAGCTGTAGTCAGAACCTGGGAAGTTAGAGGGGTATAGCATGTGCATAAGTCATAAGTAGCTCTTTTACAGAATAAAGGAGAAAATCAACAAGAATAAGGACAAATGAGCCCTTTACAAAGACTTTATACACCAACCTCACTATAATTGGCATCTTCAGTTTCCTTCTTACCATCATCATCCACAACTATTGTTTTGCCTTGCTAAAAAAAAGAAGGTTATTATGGGTGCCGTTCCCTGCTCTGGTAGAAATGAAATGTAATATACTTTATCTATTATTGCATAATAATTCAATTAATTTACTTTTTATATCAACAAACACAACTAGCAATGTATGCAGTAGATAAACTTTAAACTAGACACGAATGTCTTACATGTCATAAAGAAGAAAAATACCTCTTCAAATTTGAATGGTTGCAGCTCCGTCAAGATTGCCAGTTTTGCCTGGTCTTCGTCCGTTAATTTACCTTCCTTTTCCAGTTCCTGAAAAGGAGTGATGCTAATTCACTGCGGACTGCCGCTGACGGAACCTAAATTATTGTTACAAATCTACCATAGACCAAGTTCTACAGTCTGCAAAAGGCACAGGCAGGCACCACAACGAAACTCAAGAGTTGCGCGCGGCAACAGTTTGGGGGTGTTTCCCGCAGAAGAATTTGATGCGCGCCGCAAAAGTTTTTTCACCGATTCTGGTTGCCGTTTTGGTGCGGGAAACACCCCCAAACTGTTGCGGGAAACACCCTCAAACCGTTGCCGAAAAGGTGCGGAAACGGTGCGGGAAAAGTAGCCAACTGCAAAAAGAAAGCAGCGTGTTGGATTCGAACCCTACACTCTTGTTAGATACTTTCTCTGAATAGCGCCTTAGACCACTCGGCCACACAACACATGTGAGACCTATGCTTGCGGAATAATCTTAGTACAACAACTGCACTTACGGCAGATCCTCCGAGCGCTTTCAAAAACGTTGCCGAAAAGGTGCGGAAATGGTGCGGGGCGCTGGGGGCAAGTTGCGCCCCGCACCATTTCCGCACCTTTTCGGGAAAGACTTTGCGCGCCATTTCTATTCCGCGCGCATTTTGTTTCCCATTCCTTTGCGGCGCGCATTTTGTTTCCCGAAATGGTGCGGCGCGCAACTCATCGGCTCTCAGTGCAGGGCCAGGGACACCGTTCTGTCGCCCCATTCCGGTAGGTCTACGAGCCTTGCTGTAGCTGTGCTGTAGAACGAAGAGCATCTACTACGGACTTTCGCCCTCTACAGTAAAGTACGTCCTCCATACGTAACTTGATCACGATATGGGACAAACCTTTAATTTTGCTACCCGCCAGTCACTTTCTATCACCATTGGAATTATCATTGAATGTTTATCCTTCTTGCATTTCTCGTCTTCTTCATCGTCTCTAAAAAATTATATTTATCTAGAATTGAGAATTCTTCAAAGCTATCTGCGGCATTCGCTGACAATAGGCAATAGAAGTCCTGTTATAAATTCTGCTAAAAAAAAAGAAAATTAAAACAAACTGACGGAAGAAGGCCGTTTTCAAGATGTGTTAGTTTTCGCTTTTTTGCTTCGGAAACACCCTCCTCTTCGCTATCTGACTCTGCAGTGGCGAGGACCAACTTCGTTTCTATCTGAAATGATCTAAAACGTTAAAGGCATGTGCCACCTGGCAACCAACAAACAAAACATTCATTCAAATAAAGTAAACCAGTAAACGTAATCGAAAGGAACCGTCTACTGCACATCTTCTTGTCTGTAGCCTGTTAGCTACAGTACAATCACCGATTTTGGATCTGGGAATCTAAGTGGGTCCCAATGGTCTTAAAACGAAAATGATCCACTTTCTGGAATCATCGGCAATTACTTATTGTGGACAAGTTTCACAAAATTTCAACAAATAAAGAGAAGAAGAGAACAAAATTTAATTCTCAATCCTCACCTTTTGCTCAACTCTTTTCATCACTCCAAAGGAAATTTTTGAAACATTGGACTGTGTTGGCACTTTCATAGTTGTGGATCCCTTCCCTGAATCAACCATTGTATACCTAAAAGGGGTACTGTGAGGTTCAAATCATATAAATGTTTTGGCAAGTTGCTTAAATTGCCTAGCTACTCAGAGAACTATAATGTGAACAACAAGCCAGACAATGTGCAGCCGCAGCGAATAATATTAGGGCGCGTGAAAGATGACCGAAAAAAAGAAAAAAAATCCATTTTCCGCCGTTCAGGATGGCCGAAAAGAAAAGTTTTAATGAGAAATTGAAAAAAATACGTTTCGTGGCACGCTAGCACCCAATCCCACGCAATAATAGAGTATTTATGTTACGCTTTCGCGCACTTTCGCATGCGAAACTATCATCCATGTTATCGCAGTGGAATTTTACATACAGTAAGAAATTTACATACACCTGCAGCGTTGTTTGCATACACCAGATACACCTAATGAAAAACTGCTCGAAAATGAAAAGGGTACTTTCGCGGCGAATCTGTTCTTCTACTACACGTTTCCCGCTAAACAAAAATAAATCCAGCGTTTCCTGGCAGGCTAGCACCCAATGCCACGCAATAAAAAAAAGCATGTTTCCTGAAAGATTACTATGTTCCTCATTCGCAGTTTAGCGGTAATCGTAATCCCATGTTTCCTCCCAAACAAGCGGGAAACGCGGGATTCGGTTCTTAGTGCGCGAGCGCTAATTAGGGGCCTTGCCGCTAACACAAGGCCTTGCCTAATGTTTAATTGCGGGACATGATTGGCTAATCTGTCAGGAAACATGCGACTTTTCTTATTGCGTGGGATTGGGTGCTAGCCTGCCAGGAAACGCGGGATTTATTTTTGTTTCGCGGGAAACGTGCATAATAGAAGAACAGAGTAGCCAATCAGGTCCCGCAAATAAACATTAGGCAAGGCCTTGTGTTAGCGGAAGGCCCCTACCTAATTAGCGCTCGCACTAAGAACCGAATCCCGCGTTTCCCGCTTGTTTGGGAGGAAACGTGGGATTACGATTACCGCTAAACTGCGAATGAGGAGAATAGTAATTCGCGCGACAGTGTAACATAAATACTCTATAAGAAAAGTCGCATGTTTCCTGACAGGTTAGCCAAACATGTCCCGCAATTAAGGGCGCATTCGAGATGGACATTTTCCGGAAAAGAAAAGAGTGGTTCGAGAGATGGACACCGAGAAAAAAAAATAATACTTGCAAAATAATTGTCGAATATGCAAATGTACCGTAATTGAAAGTAAAATCAATCGATCATTTGCATGTGTATCCGTGGCAATTGAATTCTTTTCTGGTGGTCCATCTCGAACCAAAAGTTTTCCTTTTCTTTTTCGGAAAAGAAAAAGATAAACATTAGGCAAGGCATAGTGTCAGCGGCGACGTCCCTGATTAGCGCTCGCAATAAGGACGGAATCCCGCGCTTGGGAGGAAACATGGGATTATGATTTCCGCTAAACTTCAAATGAAGAACATAAGATGTTTTCGCATTGTCTTTCAAAAATTTTCTTTTCGCCCATCCTCAACGGCCGAAAATGGATTGTTTTTTTCTTTCGCTACGCGCCCTCAACAACGAAAGAAAAATAAACGTGAGCGAAGCGCCCTTAAATAAAAAGAATGCACTCGATGCTCGTGCGGCGGCGGTGCAAAATAATAGACTTTGTGCATGCACTTCGCATTTTTATTCGAAATATAGCATCGCATGCCGTAACGACTACGGTACTTTGCGCATCTTATAATGTGAACATGGGATAGTGTACATTTCACAAAGCTCTTTTCTTGATTATGGCAGCGACTATCTTATTAAATAAAGGAGAAGAGTTTGTTTATCATTTTGATTGTCGTTTTGTGTGAACGGGACGAAGCCTTTTCATAAATATATGATCGCAGTTGAAATATAACGGTACTATTAGGCTTCGGGGGGACCATAGACTTATTTTTTGATTTTTGAGTACCTTTCCATACGTTCAAACCAAGTATGAAACGATTTGTGAAGTGGAAAACGTGATTTAGTGATATTTTCGAAAATTTACGTATTTTTATCAATAAATTGAAAGGTGATATAATAATTTTTATTGTTATCATGTAAAGTACATTTATATGATAACAATAAAAAGTTTTATCATATAGCGTAACTCGGCCTGGTAGAATTGAAGAACACTACCCCCTGGATTGAAGAACACTACCCCTTTTTGAAAAATATCACCCCATGCAAAATAATACCCCCATTTTACAAAATACTACCCCCCTGTCTTTACAAAATACTACCCCTTTCTAGTGGTGTAGCGTTATTCAATTGGTGGGGTAGTCATATTCAATGGTGGGGTGGTCATATTCAATGGTGGGATAGTCATATTAAAGCGAAATGCCAGCCCCTTTGGAAAATTTGCATATGATAAGCAAATCCTATGTATCCTATGCTAATTTTGTACGATCGTCCACGGCAATCGTACAAAATTAGCATAGGATACATAAAATTTGCTTATCATATGCAAATTTTCCAAAGGGGCTAGCATTTCGCTTTAAATGGTGGGGTAGTCATATTCAATTGTGGGGTAGTCATATTCAATGGTGGGGTAGTCATATTCAATTGATGGGGGTAGTATTTTGTAATTTTTCTCACGGGGTAGTAAAAGCCAATGGGTGGGGGTAATATTTTGTAAGAAGGGGTAATATTTTCACATGTAGGGGGTAGCGTAATTCAAGATTACCTAGGGTTTGAAGATCACTACCCCGCCATTGAAGAACACTACCCCACCATTGAAGAACACTACCCCTTTCTTACAATTTACTACCCCCTTGACTTGGGTAACAAAATTTACAAAATGTCAAAAGGGGTAGTGTTCTTCAATGGTGGGGTAGTACTTTGCATGCTACAAAATGCTACCCCCATACATTTGGGGTAGTATATTTCAAATATGGGCAGTATTCTTCAGTGGGGTAGTATTCTTCAATTTTACCACTCGGCCTTACACTATATGAGAAAAATTTATCATGTCATACAGTACGCTCTTACACGATAATGGGGTTTGCAAGTATGCCAAAAACCGCGAGTTTTCCTTGCAAGTATCAATTGCAAAACAGTGTGCCAATCTACCGTAATTTTGCTTAATTTTGACACATCCGCACTATAGAAAATCCGCTGTTTTGACGTTGAACAACTGATTCCAAATGACCAAATCACCGTATCAGGATTGACAGAGATGCAAATCTCCCGCCAACTTACCCTGATAAGTGATCACCTGCACATCAATGTGCTCGCCTATTAATTCCTACTGATTATAGTTATCTGACTCCCGTTGTTGTTTTATCATCGCTCTCGCGACTACACGTGAGAACACCGGAGCTTCGTGCTCAGTCTTCCAGCATCGTCTACTTGGGAACGTTTACCTCAAATTGTCTTACAATAAATACTTTATACACTTCTTGTGTAGTACACATACTGGTGAAGGGACTACGAGAGTAAACACTCTTTATATCCGCCATCAAAGACATTTTTGTCGGTGGTCCCGTCAATCAGCAGCGGTTGACTGTCGTACTGTACTTGACGTCCAAGTTAACTTGACACACGAAATCTTTTTTTAGTAAATATTATACTTATTATATAAAAGAGTAACTGTAGCGTAATTTGCATACCGATGTGCGTTACGTAAATGCAAATTTTCGAGAATGGTTCCGCGTGTTCGGGCATAAAAAGAGTGTCGCAGCTCAATATCGAAGTATGCATATGCAATTGTTTCCTATTATGTGAATTGCTTATGATACATTTGAAACTTTGTATAAAAGTATGCCCATGCCAAACCAATCATATTTCCGTGTAAGTCGCCTCAGGCGGCGTGAGCCGACTGGTATTCTTATATTCTTGTATTTGGGCGACAATATAACCTCCACTGCTTTTTTACAACGCTAGGGTTTTTGTGGTTGTGTGGGATGTGAGATATGTGGGAACAGGTGGTGAGGTCTTGTTTTGCAAAGCTTACTCTCTACAATGAACAAAGCGCTAATCAATGCAGCAGTGCTCCACTGGTATTTTTTTATCAACGCAAGGCACCTTGTCCATGCTTATATCTAAAAAAGAGAGAAATTTGGTAGGTTGGTGAATAGCTGTGATTCCGTCAGAGAGCACAGAGGAAGGAGAGCTAAGGCAGCGGCAGAGACACTGGGGAACCTTGGCGACATCGCCGCGCCAAAAATGAGGGTCCGCCACAGCGGGGCGGCGCACTCCGCCTAGAGAGCGCGGTAGGTGCGCCACAGGTGCGCGAAAGGACATTCAACTCCAGTTGGGCGAACCTACGGTGAACTATTTGTAGTGTCCGCGGTAGATGATCCATATGTGCGCTCCAGATAGTCCAGGTGCGCCCTGAGGCCGCCGTAGGTGCGCCATTTACCATTCGCGCACTCCGGCGCACCCGCCGCGACTCCACTGTGGCGGATCCTCATTTTTGGCACGGCGATGTCGCCAAGTTTCACGTTGAACTGCACAGCACGTACTAATCTATTAAGTTATTCATTCTACCATTGACATTCTGTTGCGACAACAAGTTAGTTCGCGACGTACGATGTTTTTTCTAAATATGTCCCTTCATTTGCATTCTCACTTACGTAACAAAACCACAGAATAGTCTTGAGAGAGTTGAGAGTTCGCAGTTTTCATAAACCGGGAGAACATTATTCTCCTATATTCCTCAACCGCGCAGCACACCGCGTACCTAACCTGTTTCGCGGATTGATTGTGTTGCAAGTGGCACGCGGTTGCTGTGCGGTGCGGCCGACTGCGCGCGAACCCAGAGCTGGCTCGGCTACATATCCTCACAGACAACAAACATCGCTGCTGGGTGCCAACCCCCGCAGGCTACGAATGCACGTCAAGTAACCTAACTGGATGCGCTTTGCGCTGCGCACCACAGAACGTAGTTTATAATGCAGTCAACTTCCTTTTCTAAGTTGTGGTGTGCATACATCGAATCGTTTGTCCGCTTTTGTGCCGCGCATACTAACAGTCAAAAGAATTGTGCTGTATGCAACAATTTGCATACCTAAGTTTAAACTTTAACGTTACGTCCTTTGTTTGCCCCTACTACATTTTTCCTTGGTAACCACAAAGGTTGAGGACCGTCTGCTCCGAGAGAAGAGACACCAAGGGTTCAGGGTTCTCAAAGACTATTCGGTCGCCGCGCACCACCTCTATTCTTCGCCGCGTAGGCGCCATTACTGGGTAATCTTGACATTCTTAACCTTACTACCCTAACACTCTACCCCATTCTGAAGAATAATCCTCCTGTCATGTCCAATTAACATGGCTACCGAAATTCCTCATTCCTCATGATTATAATCCCAAACAGGGCAGCCACATAAACGGAAAAATTAATGTCACTACACCAATTCCTGTAAAGAAAAACTGGGTTAGTGCTATAGTGCTATCCCATTAGCATTTGGATTTGGGGTAATAATGTTAAATGAAAGTGAACACAACCACCCCACTAGTGCAATAATGAAGAAAGTGGGTTAAGTTCGCTTTAAAGGGTCAGGTCCATTTCAAATGACCCCTATTTTTAATGATTCCATCTAATTCTCCACGTAAACTATAGTAGGATGCATTATTTTTCTAATTTTCAAGCGCAAAATTCACGCCGTGTTCAGCAATTTACCATGGCCAGTCATACCCAACTATTTATCGCAGTTGTCACGCCCCTTCGCGCTAATGGCAATATGCTCTATTAGGCGTGTCAATTGCGATATTGGCCAATCAGCGCGAATGGGCGTGACAACTGCGATAGATAGTTGGGTATGACTGGCCATGGTAAATTGCTGAATAGTGTGTGAATTTGGCGCTTGAAAATTGGAAAAATATTGCATCCTACTATAGTTTACATGGAGAATCAGATGGAATCATCAAAAATAGGGGTTATTTGAAATGGGCCTGACCCTTTAAAGGGAATACAACGTAAGATGCAGTAATACTGGGTAAACCGGGGTACTCTTTTTTATTTAGGGCATCGTTCTTCGTAAAAACCGACTCATGGGTTAGCAGTATTAGCATTTGACCACCTAGTATTGTGGTTTTTTAATAGGGTCTCATGTTACTCTGAACCTCTACAGCAGGAGCAAGAATTTGAATAAGCCTCTTCCCCTCCCGAGCAAGGCCAAGTGGAGAGTGAAGAACTTTGCAGTGAAGGCCGTGTTCCAGTGCAGATCAGATCAAGGGGATTCCTATTTGATACCATAACCTCTCGGCGGGACCTGGAGGTCACCCTGGCTACTAGAGGATTCCTTGTACTGTACATCGCAGACATCACCGGTTATATCCTTCACGTTCCGTCGGCCTCTTCCGTGAAGAGCAAGAGCAGAGTAGCGATGAAAAATGTTACCGTACCCATATTCACTGCTAATGCAATTCATCAGCAGAAACATACTAAAACAAGTTTGGAGCACATTTTAAGCTCCGCCCTTATTTTGAATTAAAATACGTGACTACATGGGCCGTGGGCTGCAGGCCGCAGGCGACGTTTCGAACCCCCCCCCCCAAGATTCCCAGTTATAAAAGAAAATAAACTAGAAAGTTCACCCTTTCCATGTAAATGCGTTAATTGAGCCGGTGCCATACATCGTCGGGGGCAATGGTCGGGGGCAACGGTCGGGGGCAATGGTCGGGGGCAATGGTCGGGGGCATTCGCTTTAAAAAATGAAGGACACAATATTTATAAACGATTAGCTTCTTCTCATTTCACATCACGAACTCAGGTGACTCTAGGCCCGAAGGCGTGCCCTTTTCTGTGGAACGGGGCTGGCCCGTTACCGGCCTTAGAGGGTGCCCTGGGTACGCCCTGAGGCTTTTGTGAGAGGGCCACAAACGGGCCGTTTTGAAACGGGCAGAAAAAGAAAATACACAGTTTTAGCTAACCAACCACGAACTTACAAACGGAAACACAACATACATAAGTACCTGGAACTTCGCAAGACAAATGCACCGGACAGGAATCGAACTTGCGACATTAGCTAAACACGTACTCCAAACTAGCGCCTTAGACCACTCGGCCATACCGCGCATGGTCGTCTCTGTTGGTTGCGAAATATGACGGCTGCTGCTTCACAAAATTTTAAATCCCAATTTTCGCGCGCTTTATAAAATGCAAGGCTACGGCAAAGTGCCATGTAACGGGCACGCCCGAGGTTCGGACCGACGTTTTCCCCGTTTGTGGCCTTATCCCGGCCTTCTACAATTGAAGGGCACGCCCTAGGGCATATTTGCTTAAATGCATGCCTGCGGGCCTACAGTCACCTATGAATTACGTAATCGTGATTCCTCCCCACCCCCCCCCCCCTGCAGCAGTCTAAATTAACATGCGCCTGCGTGATCAGGCAGATTACCGTAGTGCAATTTTAACGGGCGGTGCAGTCTGTTTCTTTTTCTACTCCTACTTCAGCGTTATATTTTCACTTCATTTGAAGTTCATAGGTGACTGTAGGCCCGCAGGCATGCATTTAAGCAAATATGCCCTAGGGCGTGCCCTTCAATTGTAGAAGGCCGGGATAAGGCCACAAACGGGGAAAACGTCGGTCCGAACCTCGGGCGTGCCCGTTACATGGCACTTTGCCGTAGCCTTGCATTTTATAAAGCGCGCGAAAATTGGGATTTAAAATTTTGTGAAGCAGCAGCCGTCATCTATGCTGGAGAACGCACGGGGCTCCGTTCCGAGTAAGCGGTCCGTTTGCAAACGGGCCGAGTGCACGGACCGGCAACTCGGAACGTAATGTGGATACTTACTGGTTTTGAAAACGAACCGGGTACCGTTCCGAGTGTACGAACCGGGTACCGTTCCGAATTTATACTCGTTTTTAATGCGTTTTTCTTTATTTTGCATTTTTTTAATTTCTAATTTCTACTGCTTAGAAGTTTTGTATTCTTGTTAAGTGTATGTAACAACGCCCATTGCAACAATACAATATAATGTGAATTGTGTCAATTGTGCTTTCCCGTCGTCGACACTTTTTTACGTACACATTTTCGTAATATATTAGTGCACTTCTCCGATACATAGGAGCAGGCTCAACAGTGGATCGAGCTGGTTGCCAGTGATACTTCCCTCATCTCCTAAGTGTATGGGCCTAGTGGAACTGTGGAACTGGAAAGGCGAAGCGTATGGAAACATTCTCAGGTTAGTTACGTTTTTTTAATGTTTGTTTCGTTTCTTTTCACTTAAAACATTCTAAAACCAGTCGACCCACACGCTGTGGCCTTTCCTTTCGGCTAATATCCTGTCGGGATTCGCCGAGTCACGCACTTCTTAGGACAGGACATAACTAGGATTAACTTAGGTGCTTCCTGAGCTATGCTTTCGATTTATAATATCTTGTACATTTCCAACTTTGTATATTGTATAAAGTATGAAATTATGATAAATATTATTGCATTCAGAGCTCTGTATGGTTCCGCGGCCTCTTACAGCGTATGGACACCAAGACCAAAGAAACTAGAGATTCACACGCTGGGCAGTATTTACCATGTCGAACTCAATCCCGGGTTTGATTTTAGTTCTAGCTAACACTATCCTATTTCTTATCTGTGCGTATGTTTGCAGTTTTGAAGTGACCAAATGAATTTCGTCACATATTTAGTGATGTTTGCGTCCATGATGATGTTTGCGGGAAAGTATGAAGCAGATGGCGCCTTCTGACCTATCAGTTCGAGCGATCGCAAAATTCGTTCAAGGTTCGTTTCTTATATTTTGTTTGTCCTCACCTGCCTCCGCGAAGTTCGACTCATTTTATTTTTCCATGCTTGGGTAATGCTTTACTTGTTATATTGAAGAAGCAGGACGCTTGAAGCTAGAATCATTCCGCTCTTGTTCCATGTTGTTTGATGTTGTATGTGATTGTTTCTATGTGTGAATAAAAATAAAGTAGCCTACTTTACGTGATATATATATATATTTATGTAAGTAGTGTACTTTTAGGTATGGAGTGGAGGAAGGTCAATAAATCCCCATGCCTCCTTCTGTGAAACTCGGCTGTAAGTTGTACGTTTTCCATAGGCAAGCAATTTCCTATGCGCCCAACAAACACACGTTCTTAATTGTTTGAGTTCGGAACCGAAACCGACAGTACGGTTATTCACAACTCCGGATTGATTTATTGTTTCGTGTAATTACTTCATTTAAATTTATTCCTTTCCAGGCTTGCGAGCAGCGAGTCCTCGGCACGATGTCCGTTTATTCAGATCTCAATCTGATCTGTGTAATAAGCTGACACTTGAGCAGAAGGATATGCAGCACCTTTTTAAGAACTGCGCTCGTTGCTAAAGAAGAAAGTAAGATGATCAAGATGCGCCAGACAAAACAAGGTTTGGTATTTTTTATTTCGGCTGGAATGGCCACAATTTCATTCCCATGCGTAATTATCTCTCTTTGTCGTTATTGTCCTTCTGTTCTTATTTCCTCTTGACTCTTGTTTAGGTAACTGCCGACTGATTCTGTGTTGTGAATCGCTCTCTCCACTCTCTCGTCTGATTCATCCTGTCCGTCTGTCCGATCGCGTTGCATGCATGTTGGTGCGTGTGTTGGATCCGGCAAATAATGAAGTATGGTTTACTTGATTTAATGTTTAGCCAAATAGTACATAGTACCTGATTACTTTAACGTACTTTAGCTGTTTGAGAAGTTATATACAAGCATTTAATTATTATTACTATTATTATCCTTTTTTATTTTGCAGATCTCACAAGTCCTCAAGAATGTTGCACATCAGGAAGAAGGCATCAACGTCCCCCATTTGTTTTGGAACAAGCAACAGGCTAGTTCTTTTGCGCCCATAAAATGCATGCTATTTATTCACTTGTTTGGCTATTTTTGTGAGGGTTTGTCTATTTATCTAGATAATCCGGCATTGTGTTCCTCCACTCCACTCCGCAACTATAAAATAAAGATTATGGTCTTGTAGATGCTGGACAAAAGTTGTCAAAAGTCGTCGACCTTAGGCTTAGGATGAAAATGCCATTTGTAATCCGTATATTGTATATACATATACAATCATAAATCAATTCAGATTCACTATTTCAATGCTTGCTCATTACAGGTTGTCGCGTGTGGAACGATCTTGACGGCTCCCAATTGTATCACAGCGAGGTCTTTTTTCATGTTTATTTTATATACATTTACCTTTATGGACAATTGTGCACTTACTCGTTCATATTTGCATCTTTAAGTTTTATCCAGCCATGCCTTATATAGCACGAAAATTGATACATTCTTTATTATTCTTATGTGCCTTACAGCATTACATAATCAACAACCATTTGTATTTATTTCCAGGTCCTACACTCGAGACATCCGTCGAACAGTATACAACAAGTTGATGGCGAAACAGAATATCCTGAAGTTTCTGAAAGGGAAAACCGTTGTGGGATTTCTGGTTCTTGTGGTGAATCCAACGTTGCTTCTCAAATTCAAATCCAGAATGCCTCTTGTTGTTGACTAAGTGACCTTTAATATGCGGTTGTCATAGATTTTGTCCCTCTTTCGTTACATAACTGCTAATATATATTTGCTTCAAATAGGGTATTCGATAGTAGCACATCCATATATCGCAATGTATTCTGTATGCGTGTTTTCCTACTTTTACACTGTCGTCACAGGTCACAGTCACACACACATTGGTGCCTTGTTGACTGGCATATATGTCAACTTAAACTTACTCTACTTAACTATGCCCGTGTATATTTATGCCCGTGTATATTTATTAAATATATTTATGTTTCTATATTGCGCAGAAATATAGGACATTATGTCAGTGCTCTCTTACGTGGTGTGCTTGTCTGCTGACCTTTGTTGCCTTTTAAGTAGTTTCTTTTCGATTATTAAATTGATTTAGCTTAATTCAGTTTAAATACTGCATTTTTAATTGTTCATGTGTCATAGTGGTTATGTCTTCGTTTCCTGTCATTCGTAGTAGATTGTTCATGAAATAAAAAATTTCCTAATTACGTGTGCAATTGCTAGTCTTATTTGTTTTGTTATTTTTCTTTTATTCACTGCTAGGGTCCGGGTGGGTGCGGTCCCTAATAAATAAATAGTGTATTCTAAAAAACACTTTCGCTACCGTAGCCATTACAGTAGTTGGTACACAAATTCCGAAACGTCCCGGGCTCCGTTCCGAGTGAACGTACGCGGTACGCACTCCGGCACGCGTACCCCGTACGTTCACTCGGAACGGAGCCCCGTGCGCTTCTCTACCAGAGATATTTCGCAACCAACAGAGACGACCATGCGCGGTATGGCCGAGTGGTCTAAGGCGCTAGTTTGGAGTACGTGTTTAGCTAATGTCGCAAGTTCGATTCCTGTCCGGTGCATTTGTCTTGCGAAGTTCCAGGTACTTATGTATGTTGTGTTTCCGTTTGTAAGTTCGTGGTTGGTTAGCTAAAACTGTGTATTTTCTTTTTCTGCCCGTTTCAAAACGGCCCGTTTGTGGCCCTCTCACAAAAGCCTCAGGGCGTACCCAGGGCACCCTCTAAGGCCGGTAACGGGCCAGCCCCGTTCCACAGAAAAGGGCACGCCTTCGGGCCTAGAGTCACCTGAGTTTGTATTCCCCGCCCCGCTCAATTTTTCCTGTCCCAGGCCAAATATTCGAGCGAGCGACTGAAACAATCATGAGTACCCAAACTATGTTAGCGCTATCGCGCTAACAAAGAATTTAACTGCCCTTTTTCTGTTTCTTTTTCTACTCCACTTCAGCGTTATATTTTCACTTCATTTGAAGTTTGTATTCCCCGCCCCGCTCAATTTTTCCTGTCCCAGGCCAAATATTCGAGCGAGCGACTGAAACAATCATAGAGTATTTAACTGTTGTTTCGCGAGGCCGAAACAGGGCGAATCTGGCCCAAAAATCATTAAGCGCGGCTTTCCCTTTCCATACGTAAGCACAATTTGAAACTCGCTACAAAAATTGAAGATCAGGGACAAATTTGAATTTAGTACAGATATTCGCATGCAAGTAGCTAATACGTGTACTAATTCAAATTTGTCCCTGATCTTCAATTTTTGTAGCGAGTTTCTCAATGAGTTTCTATATGGAAAGTGAAAGCCGCCCTGAATGATTTTTTGAGGTGTTTCGGCCTCGCGAAACAGCAGTTAAATACTCTATTAGGGCGCATTCGAGATGGACATTTTCCGGAAAAGAAAAGAAAAAAGTGGTTCGAGATGGACACCGCGAAAAAAAAATAATGCATGCAAAATAATTGTCGAAAATGCAAATGTACCGTAATTGAAACTAAAATCAATCGATCATTTGCATGTAAATGCGTGGCAATTGCATTCTTTTCAGGTGAAATCCATCTCGAACCAAAGGTTTTCTTTTCCGGAAATGTCCATCTCGAATGCGCCCTTAGTGTGCGAATTATCTTCGTTATCGTTCGGGTACCACCAACTTGCAATCATTCATCGGTTTTGTGTTATTAAGAGTTTCATTTCAGGTAATAATGTCCCTTTCGAGGACCGTGCTGCCGATGTCCCGAAGACAAGTCTTCAACCTTCTGGCTCGCGCTTACAGTGGAAACAGCGGTGTGTTTTCGACACAGTCTGGGGTCTGGGGTATAACTGCCGTTGAGGGAACTGAATTTCTTGTTGTTGTGCGGCACACAAGGGGTTAACTGCTCATTCCCTTAAATATTGGTACGTCCGCCCCTTAACGGGTCGGACCGACCAGCTTGAACCTATGTTTATTATTTGTTCATATTTTTATTTTGTATAGAGGGTGTGCGCTATTGAGCTTTGGGGCAAGGTGGGCAGAGTCTCAGAGTGGTCGAGTTTTGTTGAAACTTGGCTATAAGTAATTGGCTATAAGCACAAAATCACAAGTCTATAATCAATATTTATTGATTTTTGATTATCGATTTTTTTCACCAGAAGAATATCAGTTTTATCAAATTATCGATTTATTGTGTGTTTTTTTTTCACTGAACCTTCTTCCAAAGATTTTCACTGAACCTTCTTCCAAAGGGGGTAAGAAACTAAGCGTAAGTGATCTAGAGCGTCTAAGCCAAAGCCAATGTATTCTGTCTATTTTCTATTTAGTGATTTTCAACGAGAGTCTGTATAAGGCTGCGGCTCAGGAACAGTAAGGATAGGATGCTTCGAGGGGCTTGTCGTATAGAAAGGAAACGCACAGTGTATGTTCATGACTGTGACCAGCCCTCACAGTGCCTCATCGTTAAATTCTACTTACTGATTGTAGTTTAGGCTTCTAATCGGGTGTACTACGCCGTACGCCCCAAAAAAAGAAAATCAATAAACAGATAAATTGACTGAAAATGTTGGGCTTAGATCGATTGTGAGTAATCAGTATGGAGGTCAGTTACTCCTCTGGTAAAAGCCCAGCGAAATTGGGCAACCAGAACCATTTTTGGAGCTGAAAAAAATGCAATATAAATAAATCGATAATTTGATGACAACTGATATCGTAGATAGATTCGACGTGGCCTGTTATCCATCTGGGAGAAGTTTCAGCTCGATCCGCTAGCCCTTAAAGGGACAGGCCCATCAAAATAAACCTATATTTACGATACGTTCATAATGACTATCAAGCATTTTTATTACAATATATACAAACTAAATTTCACCATTATTCGCCCTAGACATCTTTTTTCCAATGCGCTCAACGCATATGTATACCATAAAACTGCAGATTTCAAAGCTATATATGCAAATTTTTATCGCATTATAATTTCACGATAAATTTGCATTGACGACAAGGATATTTGCGGCTTTACGGTATACATTTGATCTGAGCGCATCGGAAAAAAGTTTCCCACGGCAAATAAATGTGAAATTTAGTTTGCATATATTGTAATAAAAATGCTTGATAGTCACTATGGACGTATCGTAAATATAGGTTTACTTTGATGGGCCTGTCCCTTTAAGGCAAGGTGCGTTCAGAATGGCCGAAAAGAAAATTTTTAATACTTGAAGAAATTGAAAAAATACAGTATTTTTTTTCGGGATTTCGGGTTTTGTCTGCGATCTCTTGCTTTTGCATTATATTACAAAAATGGTTGAAACTTCGTTTGTATATATTATAATAAGCACCCTTTATACAAATTGGATTGTAGGGGGGGCGGGGGGTGGAAGAAGGCAATATAAGAGAGCAGGCAGGCTTTCGAGGCGGGTACTCGACTATTGACCACATTCACACTGTGTGTCAAGTTATCGAGCGGTCTAGGGAATACAAGATACCCCTCCCCTCTGTATGTTGTTTGCCGACTTCAAGAAGGCGTTCGATTCGGTTGAGAAGCAAGCTGTCTTCAATGCTCTGAAACATCACGCACAGTGCCAGAGAGCTACGTGTCTATGATAGAGCTGTATGCCCAGTGCGCCACGGACATCCAACTCCTTCATACACCAGTTAAGGTGCCCGTTGAGCGCGGAGTCAAACAAGGGGATGTCATTTCACCCACTCTGTTTTCTGCTTCTCTGGAATGTGCTTTGAGAGACGCCAACATGTCCGGTGGTTATGACATTGACGGCGAAACACTACAGTTCTTACTGTTTGCCGACGATGTGGTTCTTATAGCCAAAGACCCATGTACACTGAAGAAAACCCTAGACGAACTAATTCGAGTAACGTCGATAATCGGTCTTGAAGCCCACCCAGGCAAGACGCAGTGGATGGCTAACGATCATTGTCCAAACGGCGGTGCAGATATACGTATTGGCAACAGCACGCAAGCACGCTCGAAAATGTCGGGAAGTATGTCTACCTTGGACGCGAGGTTAACCCCAGCAACAGCCTCACCGCTGAACTCTCTCGGAGTAAACATTCTGGGTGGAAGGCTTTCTGGAAGCTACGAGATGTACTCACCAATGTGAAGCTGTCAAAAGAAGTGAAAGCCAAGGTGTTTAACACGCATGTGCTGCCAGCAATGACCTATGCTTCCGAAACTTGGTGCATGACAAAGAAAGACGAAGAATCCTTACTTGTCACCCAGAGAGCCATGGAGCGTAAGATGGTAGGCACGCGCCTCCGGGATCGTATGTCAGACGTCACACTTCGAGAAAAGTCCGGCGTAGATGATATAATTGATAGGATATACTGCTCGAAACATCGATGGGCTGGTCATGTCATTCGTAGAAATGACAATCGATGGACCACTCGGGTCACAGAATGGCGTCCCCGCGATTATAAGCGTCCTCAAGGGCGACCGCCAACGAGATGGGCAGACCCGATGGTTAAATCATTTGGACGTGCATGGAATCGCATCGCAAGATGCAGGTCTTCATGGCGTAGTTGCGACCTGCGCTGTTGGCGAGCCAACAGCTGATATAACGGTATTCAAGGTAAGGTATACAAATTATGAACAAATAATAAATATGGGTTCAAGTTGGTGCCCAACCCTTTAAAGTAGGATATGAATTTCATTTGAGGGATTTTCACAAAAGTGAAAGTAGACCTACTCCTAATATGCCTAAATTTCTGCCATGTTATCTGCGTAACCGACTTCAGATGCTGACCTGGTTGTCATTGGATCTGGACCCGGAGGATATGTTGCTGCTATTAAGGCTGCGCAGCTTGGAATGAAGGTCGGTTAATTTTTACTCTAGTAGTGGTTCACTTCAATCGGTAGAAGTGTAGAACACTACCCCATTTTGGTGGGAAAATACTACCCCTGCAATGTGCTACCCCGGAAAATATACTACCCCATTGTAGAATACTACCTCCTCCAACTTATTTTACATGACTACCCCCGAACTTATTTTACATGACTACCCCCAACTTATTTTACATGACTACCCCACATATTTAACATAACTACCCCACCTATTTAACATGACGACCCCAACCTATTTTACATGGCTACCCCACTTAGTTTACATGACTCCTTATTTTACATGGCTACCCCGCTTATTTTACATGACTACTTATTTTACATGACTACTTATTTTACATGACTACCCCCACTTATTTTACATGACTACCCCACTTATTTTACATGGCTACCCCACTTATTTTACATGGCTACCCCACCTATTTTACATGACTACCTCATCTGCTTTATGTTGGGGTAGTCTAACAATAACTGGGGATAGTATTTGTGCAGAATATTTTTTCGAAAAAATACTACCCCTTTGTTGTGGGGTAGTATATTCTCGATTTGGGTAGTATACTACACTGGGGCTGGGGTAGTATTCTACATTTTTACCTACCCTACCTTCCGAAGAAGATGACACGTGGTAACGCAATTTGCCGATTGTTAACGTAACGTTCTTGTGAATTGTTTTGTTTTGGTTCTGCATATGCAGGTCACCACGGAACGTTGCTGCCTCTTTCACTTATTATATTGATACTTTAGTAAATTGGACAGAGGCGTGAATTAAGGCGAAAACAACGAACGTAAGCCAATTAGCATATGATCCTGGACAATATTTACCTTAGTATTGGCTCTCCCGTTCGGTAAATGTATCATTAAATTGTGAAGTGAAAAATACTCAGTCAGGCCAGGCCATCATCATACGCCGTCTATAATAACATCAACTGTGTGATTTAGACTATTTGTGTCGAGAAGGGAGCTACCCTTGGAGGAACATGCCTGAATGTTGGATGCATTCCTTCAAAGGCCCTCTTGAACAACTCTCACTATTACCACATGGCCAAGCACGGCGATTTTAAGGCCAGAGGTTGGTCCTATTGTCCGATATTTTCTGTTTTTCATTTCTTTAGCATTCAACATTTAACGCGAGTATGATTATTAACTCTTTCGAGTGTGGGTAAATGTGAATACCACTATTCAGGCATACATCATTCAGACATTCAATCATCACACATACACTTACTTAAGCATGTAGTGTGGGTAAATGTGAATAACACTTTATTCAGGCATACATCACACTTACAATCATCACACATAGACTTAATCATGTAGCATGTAGAATCCAGGGTCCCGTTTTGGTTTCTCAGAAGTCTGTGTGTGCCTGGAGTGAGTTCATGTCCGTTTAAGGTATCGATGTTGAGCCAAAACTGAACCTGGAACAGATGCTCAAGGCCAAGTCTGATTCCGTTAAGGTACGTTTTTATACCACGTTACAGCCTTCGTTGTTACGGCTGTTTCACGCTATATAGTGATTTCAACAATGCAATGTGTTCTCTTCTCAGGCGTAACATATGAAGACTTACTTCTTGTCTGGTGCGCATATAAATTCTCTTGTTTCGGAATGTACCCTTGAAACTTTGAACCTCAACTCCAGTTTAGGCTCTGACTAGTGGAATTGCCATGCTATTCAAGGCAAACAAGGTCGGACACATTAGCGGAGTTGGTACTATTACTGGACCCAACCAGGTGAGATGAACGCTTTACTTCTCGTTCTCGGGATTCGCAATCGCATTTTCCAAATTATCTACATCGAATTACAGGTTCAAGTTCGTAAAGCTGATGGTTCTGTGGAGACGGTGAACGCACGTAACATACTGGTTGCAACTGGCTCAGAGGTTACCCCATTCCCCGGAATTCCCATTGACGAACAGCAAGTGGGTTGCTTCTCAAAATTTGACGGTCCATTTCAGAGTCCGTTTAGTTTTATTTACCTCATTAGGCAGGCGGCAGGCTTTTGAATCCTCCACTTTGTGAGTTATTCAGTTGTTAGTAGAGAGAGAGATAGTGAGAGAAAGGTCGAATTGCGATTTGTCTTGCAAGTTGAGTACGCGCACTTTGCAGATTGTTTCCTCGACTGGAGCTCTTTCTTTGACCAAGGTGCCCAAGAAAATGATCGTTATTGGAGCTGGAGTGATCGGACTTGAGTTGGTTAGTTGCTTGGACTTGGACTCTAGCTGCTCCGTTAATGTTTTCCGAGTATTTTCCGAGAAAATAGGCCTTTCCGACTATTTCCGAGTTTTTTCCCTCTATTTCCCGAGTATTCTCCGACAATATTCTCGAGCGGAGCTCGGAAACCCCGAGTTTCTCGGACCGAGCTCGGAAAGTAGGCGGAGGCTCGGGAGCAGTCTGTTTGTCCGTTTCCGAGCTTTTCCCAAGGACTTTCCGAGCTTTTTCCGACAAATTTTCGTATTTCGAGCTCGGGCCGACTAAAAGCCTAGTAGAAAACTAGTAAAATTCTGCCTGGTTTTTCCTCGGGCTGAGGAAAAACTTTTACCCATTGTACCGTGGTGCTTATAATTGTTAGCAGTTAGCACTGTCTTTGTGACAGGTGTGAAGTGTATCTACAGTGTGTGGCAAATAGTCCGACATTTGCAATTGGTCATAGCTCGTAGGCTGAATGAAATGAACGAAGTGTTTGTGAATAATCAAGAATCATCTAAGTAGAAAATAGAAAATTATCGCGTGTGGTATTCTAAGTATACTTGTGACACTGTGGGCTGTTAGAGCTGTATTACTTCTCTTTCCTAGGGCTCTGTTTGGCAACGTCTGGGGGCCGAAGTAACGGCCGTTGAGTTTCTGGGACACGTTGGAGGCATGGGTATTGATATGGAAGTGTCTAAGCTGTTCCAGGTATGCATTATTTGACTTTAGTTGGCTGTGTTTTTTTTTTAGTAAATTAGTTGATATAGTTGTCCTGGAAACAATAGAGCAAACTGTTCCTTTTATAAACTGTGTTATGTGTTTCTATTTCTGTTTCTCTATTTGATTTTTTAAAGGGTCGGTCAGGCTCACGAGATAAAAAATACTTTTTTACTTTGATATAATATTCCTATTCTCCATACGAGTTTACACATGGGAATGTCTATGTCATTGTTTAGATACAGCAATTAGAATCGGCAATTATATTGTCCGGACACCATATTATCGTATTTTTTGCATATTAAGGGAAGGCGGAAGCTGTATGTATGCATTTATATGCAAATCACAGCATTTTGCTAGTATTATATAAGCGACATTTTGCTAGTATCTTAAATGTGCATACCGTCTGATTAACTCGTCTGTTTAAACGCAAATGTACAATAATACGGAGGGTGACATTATAATCGGCAATTATATTAGAATCGGCAATTATATTGTCCGGACACCATATTATCGTATTTTTTGCATATTAAGGGAAGGCGGAAGCTGTATGTATGCATTTATATGCAAATCACAGCATTTTGCTAGTATTATATAAGCGACATTTTGCTAGTATCTTAAATGTGCATACCGTCTGATTAACTCGTCTGTTTAAACGCAAATGTACAATAATACGGAGGGTGACATTATAATTGCCGTGTCTAATAGCTATATCTACCAAATGGCGTTCCCATGTGTAAACTCGTATGGAGAATATAGGGTATTATATTAAGGTATACACATATTGTTTATCTCGTGAGCCTGCCCCTTTCAATGGCAAATTTATAATATCGTTGTAATTTTAAATGATAGAACAATCTTCAGATGTTTGGGTTTCTACTATACTTGCTTAGCAACCCCTAATTCTGATTCGTATTCTGAGCACGGTTCTTAGTTTAACAGACGCAGATAGGATAGGTGAATTCTAAAGCGAGCGAAAGACGTCCGTTCTCCCTTCTAGTTTTTATCGACTAGACCTCGTCTTCTTTTTATTTTGCTCTTGCTATCACCTAACTGGGAGTATGCATCGTCAAACGTGCAACATTGTTCTTTTGTGTTTTAGCGTACCCTGGGCAAACAAGGCTTCAAATTCTTGCTCAACACCAAGGTGATGAACGCCTCGAAAAGCGGCGACAATATCACCGTGGAAGTTGAGGGTGCCAAAGACGGAAAGAAACAAACGGTATTTTTAATGTGTTTATAGTACAAATTCGCCATTTTTATGCCGTTTTTTTTTATCAATTTCTACAGTTATTATATTTACGCGTCTTATTATATGATCTCCTTATTATTTTTGGAAGGAAAATGTTTAGCTCGAGTGCGATACCCTACTCGTTTCTGTGGGTCGCCGCCCATACACGGAGAGCCTGAATCTGGAGTCGGTGGGATTGAAAACTGATGAGCGAGGTTGGGCTGCTGGGCTCTTTCTTATTTTCACCTTGTTTTTCTACGTTCGAACATACTCATTTGATTGTTTATCGAAATTAGTTATTGTATAATTGTATTGTCTTCAAGTTAACCCGTCTGTGAGCGGTCTGTGAACCAGTCGGTGAGCGTTTTTATGAACGATGGATTTATATAATTATTCTTTCTAATACACTTTTCGGTGTTTGTTATCTTGACACCTAGCACTCAAACTTTCACACTTGTTGCTCCCTTTCTCCCTTGGATAGGAAAATATTTAGTTCATTTAGTTGTATCCACTATCATTTCACCCCAGATCATCACAATGTTTTCAGGCAGACTCCCGGTCAACGAGCGATTCCAGACTTCGGTTCCTTCGATTTACGCTATTGGAGACGTTATTGCGGGACCTATGCTTGCTCACAAGGCTGAGGATGAAGGTTTGCTTAGTTTTTTTTCGTTCATTTATTTTGAGTATAATTAATTTAATAACGAACAATTTCAACACAGAATTTGTAACTACAATACAACATGGATTTTTTGATTAGAGTGTCTGGCTGTCTGGCAAAGCTGTTATAACATAAATACGTCAGTGTTACGTGGCGATGGCGGTGGCCATTTTTTAAGCTTTTTCACCAACGGTAAACAATACTTAAAGGGAATGTCAAGCCGGATGTTGGGCTCAAAAATAAAGCTTACGTTTTGAAGGTAAATTTAGTGAAAATAAAAATGAACAAAAACTTTTAGGTAAGAAGAAAAAGAATTTCAAATCCCCCTAAAAAAATTCCTTCAATATGTCCGGTCGTTCGTACAATACTAGCCGTTTCGAAGTACGGCGGACCGTTTGAATTCACGAGGTTGTAGTCTGTAGTCAGTAAAGAAATACAGGAGTGGCCGCGAGAGAAAGGGAAAAAAACGCTTACTATAGGCGGGCTAGAGATGAAAGATGCGTATTAGACGCGTGCTAAACGCCTGCTCTTGAAAATACGGTCTTTTTGACGGCGCGTTATAGAATCTCTGTGTTTAGATGATTAGCTTAGGCTTGATATTCGCTTTAAACGTCTCTTTCGTAGGTATTCTGGCCGTTGAGGGAATGTGCGGTGGTGCTGTTCATCTTGACTACAACTGCATCCCATCGGTGGTTTACACGCATCCTGAGGTTGCGTGGGTCGGAAAGGCCGAGGAACAACTTAAACAGGAGGTAAGATCGGGTTACTGCAGCTATCTCTTCTTTTCTGCTATCTGGATGACCTCTTGGCTTTGGACAAAGTTACTGATCATAGTTTTTCCAAAATCAGCTTTTAAACAAGCTGATGAACAGATGAACTCATTTTTATTTTGCAAAATTTATTGCGCTGTTTCCGGAAATAGCGTGAGAGATGCTCGAGGGCGTCAGTTGTGGAATTTAGACAAACACAGAGTGTTTTCTCGTTTTATATTTATCAATTTGGTCTTCCCACTTTCCATGACAAAACTTGTGCGATACATTTTATGTTCGTAATAAATGTTGTGTGTTATGTTATGAGTAACAAAGTAAAGAAACTTTTTACCATGGAGCTACGATACTTAGTACTTGAAATATACCTACATATGTAACTAACGTCTAATATTTCCAGGGAGTCGAGTACAAGATTGGTAAATTCCCATTCGCTGCCAACTCTCGAGCAAAGACCAACAACGATCAGGTTTGGTGTTTTTAAAGGGACTGTCAAGCCGGTTTTGCATGTTGGGCTCAGAAAAAAGCTTGCCTTTTGAAGGTAAGGAAAGTGAAAATAAAAATAAACAAAAACTTTCATGTAAGAAGAAAAACGATTTCAAACCCCTCCAAAAAACTCCTTCAGTATGGGATTCGAGTCGTGTGGACAAAATCAGAACTATTCTGTGCCGCAGGACTGTTTGCTGTTAGACAGCAAAGAAAAAGAGGAGGGCGCGAGAGAAATCTGTTTAAGTCAGCAAAGAAAAAGAGGAGAGCGCGAGAGAAATTGTGTAAACTACGGTAGCTGTGACAGCGTGTTATAGAATATCTGTGAATCAGGCTTGACATGCCCTTTAAAGTTTTTAAAGATGTTTTTTCTTCTTTCGCCTGATCAGTTTGAATAAATTGCATAACGAGTCCCTTAATTCAGTTTATGAAGCTGGTCATTGAACTGTATTTACCACGTCATATGTTCTTACCTTGCGTCTGGTCTGTTCGTCTGTTATGGCGATTATTGATGTAACTAACACAGAAAATACTACGCTACACATAACTTGCAGAATTTCTAAGTTTAGGAAGGATTCGTCAAGGTTCTAGCCGACAAGAAAACCGATAGAATGCTGGGAGTGCACATTATTGGACCGGTGGGTTTTATATATGCTCACTAATTCGTTGCATTTCTATTCAACCTGATTGTCTTGAATATATATGATCAGTGTAGTAGTTAGTTGGTAAAGGGCTATTTTATTTTTATTTTAGCTCAACGCGCAGTGGCTATGCTCCGACTTTTGTTTCTTTCGTAACTTTAGTTTACTTCAGAATGCCGGTGAGATGATCGCCGAAGCGACATTGGCCCTTGAATATGGAGCATCTTCCGAGGACGTTGCTCGTGTCTGTCATCCGCATCCGGTCAGTTTTGTTATTAATTATACCCGCAGTAGTTTGTGGCTGGTGGATGATGGTAGTGTGAGGTGGGGGGGGGGGGGGGGACACTTTTTTTGAATCTAACTTTTGTCTTCTGCGTGGAAGAAATCCAAAATTGCATTTAGGAAATAGTGATACCGTAAGCAGACAGCCACGAATACGAATGTAAGTTAGCAGTTCCATAATTTCAACTTTTTCCAGACCTTGTCCGAGGCTTTCCGTGAGGCTAACTTGGCTGCCTATTGTGGAAAGGCCGTAAACAGCATCTAAGTCATTTTGCCGTATATCTTGACGTCTTTTGAATGTATTATGCGCTGATTAGTATGGACCGAACCGAACTTGTATTCTTTAAACGAATAGTCATTTTCAAGTTTCTGTGTTAATTATTCCTAGTTATCGAAACAGCATCACGAAGGCATAGGTCTATCATCTATATGTCTGCACGCTCAGTTTCACGTTTTGTTTCCTTTTTTGGAGTGTTTTCTTTCCTCTACTTGCGCTCAGTCTCTTTTGTCTATGGTAGGCCCTTTAGGGGTAATATTCTGCACCTGTTTAGTTTAGGGTAGTTTTCTTTTTAGACACACTTTTAGATATAAAGTCGGTTCAATTGTGTAAACGAATAATGAAAGTTTGTGTATAATTTTATTATTTTAATAATTTCTTGACGAGGTAGATGTATATTTTTTTTGAAAGTAAACTCTTTCCATGACATTTTGTGAGTCTATTTTTCCACTTCGTGTATTTGTTGAGAAAAGTGCTTACATAGATAACTTGGTTTGATTAGCAAGGCAATGAGTAGAATTTAGCCACAAACACTGATTATTGATTATTTATTGGAAGCGATCTGCTAGATGATCGAGAGGGTGAAGCATACAGGGGAATCCGGGGCGTATGGGCAGGGTGGTTTCATCCAGTCTCATCCATTATAGCTTGCGGTTTTACGATATTAGCTCATTGTTAGATGCCCGTATGATTTTCTTCTGACACTGGGACAAAATTGTCGTACACGTATAAGATGTACCAGACGGCTATCGCCGCCCGAGGCGACTTGCAAACTCTGGTCTCCAACCGCGCAGCGCACCCCCAGCCAGGGGCGCTCGCCCCTTCTTTTTGCCCCCTACGCGGCTGGCCGGTGCCCCCCTGCGCGGTTAGCCCTCCAAGGCAAAAATAAAAAGACAGACCACATCGGCAAAACACATGCACGGAGCAGGAAAGAACTTATGAAATTCACTCATTATGTTCTGGAGCCAGCGCCCTAGACCACTCGGCCATAAAGCGCATGTCTAATAATCGAAAAGAAACATTGGGTGGTGAAGCGGATATAGTCGAAATTGCGCGGCTGGGGGTGCGCTGCGCGGTTAAGGACCAGAGCCCCGAGGCACCGCGCACCCAGCCGCGTAGTTTGCAAACTACGCGGCTGGCCGGGGAGCCTCTGCGCGGTACGCGGCTGCCCACCGTTCCGTGAAAACCGGGAAAAGTTTGGGCGAAAGCGCCGCGCACCCTTTTTATCTGTTTCTGCATTGATTTTCATTTCGTCCGGTCGGTGCGCCGCCCTTTCGCCGGGAAAAACTGGCGAATACTGGGAGTGATGCTCGGCGAAATGTCGGTGCACCTTTTTTTTCTGCTCCAGCCGAGTTTCGCGTTGCCCAACCGGCCCAACGAGTGATAGGAGCCATCAGACGGGAACCCATTAGAAGAAGAGAAATTGGAAACAGCACTCCTAACTAAGTACTAATAATGCATATTCTTTCCAATTTTGTCTGATATAAAGAGACAGGCCCATTTCAGGTAACCCCTATTTTAGATGGCTCTATCTGCTTCTCCGTGTCAAATATGGTAGGATGCAAATTTTCTCCAACTTCCATGTGGAAAATGTACGCAGTATTCAGCAATTTACCGTAGCCAGTCATACCGAACAATCTTCGCATTTGTCACGCCCCCTCGCGGTGAATAGATTGTTGGGTATGACAATAATAATAATAATAAATGTTTATTGGATCAACGAGTGGTAGGAACAAAGAAGAAAGTTCTCGGGGTAGTTGCTGTTAGCTCGTAAACCAAAAGGTACCCTAAGATGTTGGTGCGGTAAGGACACCATCATACTAACAAGTAGAGCCTTGCATTCTCGATAAGTGGTCAAAATTTTATCGTGATAAGCGGGTCACGAAAGAGAGAAGTGCGCGCGCGAACTGCCTCTTATCGCGTAAGGAGAAGACGCCTCTTCGCGCGAAGTGGCTGAGTTTCGCTTCGCGCGAACAGATATTTCGCGCGAAGAGCTAATAATTTCTTGACGATAAGCAGTCCTGGTTATCGTAACCAATTTACTGCTAAACCCTTGCAAATTTCAACGTGTTATTAAGTTCATTGGAAAGAGCTTCGAAAAGTGAATAAATAGACCTAGTTCAATCTTCGCTACTTTTCCATTTTTAGTGTTTTATAACAGATTACACTTTTTGTTCAGATTTTCTGAGGATTGAAAGTAGCAATCATTTGCGTGCTTCCACAATAGTTAATATACGTTACATAGACAAATTAGGGCACGAGTAAACTTTGAGTTAAGAAAAAGCTACTTTTCAGACCCCTAGGACATCGGAACTGTAAAATTTCATCCTATTATCTCTAATCCTCGAAGATTTTGCCCAATCATTTTAATATGTAATAACTGCTCCGTTTGAGAATTACGAGCAGCACTACTATCATATTCTTTCTCAGCTTTAAAAACACTATCGATTGACATATAATTTAGCGAAATCCGTGAAAATGAGCAAATTCACTTTTTTCCTGCCAACTTTGGAGCGACCAAGACGAATGGAGTTACTCGGCAAAGAGAGAAGGGGGCGGGGTGGAACCATTAGGTGCAAGACAGCGCTGCACAGAGGAAGTACCCTATAGCGCAGCAGGCAGAGCGTTGGCCTGACAATCTTGCGACGGTTTTAAATCCGCAGGTTCGATTCCTGTGGAAGTTTTATCTTTTTGCAATGGCTTTTTGTGAAGCAAAATGCTCGTAGTATTGCGCGGGCGAAAAGTGGTCTATAAATGATGAGACATGTTAATTTACTAGTATTTTTAGGTAGAAAAAAGTTCCTTTGTTACAGTTGGTCCACTTTAATTTGTTTCTAACAACCGACTGTTTTCAAATACAACATTCGCCATTTCAACTGCCAACAAAGCAACTTTATTTACTAGTTTACTAGTATTTCTTAGCCTGTAGGTTTCAGAGAAAGTTTCTATGTTCTAGTGCGGACAGTGCCATTTCCTCGGCAGCCGCCGATATGTCCTCAAGCATGTTTAGCGTAGTAGGTACTGGCTTGTTTGACAGTAAGAAGACCAGGGTTCAAATCCAGGCAACGTCGTATTTTTTTGCGTTTTCAAGCTGTTAACTAATCCAAATCGCCTCCCTGCATTATTGATGTAACAAAGCATTCTTTTGTTTTACGGGGAGTACTAAGTTTTTTCCTTTTTTAGCAATTAGTTCCACAATCAGAGAAGAAGAAATTGTTTTGCTTAAAAATAAACTTCCAGTCCTTTTACGGTGATAAACGCATCATTTAGGGGGGAATATGTCGAAAATAAAACTAAGATAATGGGGCATCTCCCATCTCTTACCTATAATTTCGTTTAATTCTCGATAAATATTTTGTCGATAAGAAAAGTACTTATCTTATCGTGAATAAATTCAAAATGCGATAAGATAAGTAAAATTTCGCTTATCGTCTAAGCGACGAGTTGGCGAGAAGAGAAAAAATTATCTTCTCGCGCTGTCCCTTCAAACACGATAATGAGAATTATCGTGTGCGCGTTATCGTCTGGCCCGCGCCCACGAAAGGGATAAATTTTCTCTTATCGTGTAACAGCCACCTGACGCACGATAACTGTTTTATCGTGAAATCTTATCGCGAACCAAAATTATCGTGTAAGCAATGCTCTACTAACAAGGGACCGTGTGCATTAATAACATACGAAACTGAACTGATAAACATATAAACACGTAAACGAACACAAACATACAAACACAATTACACACTATTAAGTCATGCAGGGACAAGCCATGGTAAGTTGCTAAAACTGCGTGAATGTTGCGCCTGAAAATTGGAAAAAAATTGCGTTCTAATATATTTGAGACGGAGAATCATATGGAGTCATCAAAAAAATGGTTACCTGAAGTGGGCCTGACCCTTTAACAGAAGAACTAGTTACTTATTACCATTACCATGAACAAGAGAATGCGATCTGATATCTGAAATAATCTGAAATAGTAAGAATCATTGGGTATTGGGCAAATTCCCTCACGCTCTATTTTCATGACAACGAATCCCCATGAACATATATGACTTGGCATAAATGAGATCCTTGTCCTGTGAAACACTTTCGTTCTTTGACTGGGCCCTCTCATCAGGGCCTTTCTGTCCTCAGCGGGCCCTCGATGGGGCCCTTATTCTGTGACGTCACTTCTCTGGAGGTAGGATGGCGACGACGCAGGCGGCATTGATCCGCCCATCCAAGACATCGCCCACGTCCAAAACGGCCGCTCGCAGGCCTTTCTCAGTCACTCGTGATGGCTGCGCGAATGGCGTGCGGCCTGCTTCTGGCTCTCGTAGGCCTAGGCCTTGGGGCCATCCTACCACCCAAAGCGAACCTTGAATGGAGCAAGTCAGTTTATTTGATTGTTTTCGCTTTCTTAGGTTTTGTTAATGACTGGTTTATTACCTTCCATTTACCAGCAGAGCTTTCTGGAAACAAAAGTACCAGACCGCAGACAGACTCTGGTCCAATTAGCGACGATTACTGTTCCCAAAATTGCTGTAGTTTTGAGTGTGTCGTTATAAATTTCGATTTCAGTTACCACAGCTACGAACAACTTATTGAGAAGTTCGGCGAAATCAATAAGAAATGCCCAGACGTGAGTGGATATCATTCACCGTTATACATTGAATTATTATGTTAGATCGTTTTACCATTTCTGTAGTATGTATGCGCGTAGGCTTAGGCTTGGGCTTACCCCGCTTACCAGCTTAGGCTGCATGCTTAGGCATGTTAGGCTTATATCCTTATATGTTAACATTTCCCTGGCAATTAGAACGAGCTCCCATAAAGTCTTTTTGTAGCATTGCATTTGTGCCATTATGTCACATATTTACTGAGTTAATGAAATAAATGAATTCGTATTGCTTCAGATCACTGCTCTTTACTCTATTGGCAAATCAGTGGAAGGACGTGAACTAGTCGTCATTCACTTTAGCACTTCGCCCGGCCAACATGAAGCATGTGGGTTTTTATATTGAAATGTTTGGGAATTCAGACTGACTGAGTGCTCTTATTTTCCTCGCATTTTCTCATTTTCCTCTGCAGTTCCCAATTTTATGTTCAATGTCAATTTGATGTCCAAATCAAGTTCACAAAAAAACAATGAATTTTATAAATATTAGCTAGGCGATTCTGAATAGATATAGATGAGATGAAAAAAGGTGAATTTTTAATTTATGTAACGAGAGAATACCGAACAGCACCTCAGTTTTAGCAGAATTGTTATAGTGTTTGGATTGGTTGTTCAACCATGTGGCCCACGACATTATCGATTGTTTTATGTACTTGGCTTGCTCCTTTCTTTTTTCATCAATAGCGTGCTCTGATGAGTCACTCGAACGCGATATTGTACATTTTTAGATTTATCTGCATGAGTCCGTATCCCCTAAATTCTCAAGAGGCCTATCTAATTAGAACTGAAGGCCTCTATCCATTGAGGTTGTGTGATCGGGAGAGGGACAGAGAGACGGACGGAAGAGAGAAAAGGAATAAGAAGGCGGGATAAAGCATATAAATGAGAGATTTCTTTGTAGACATTTAAGAAATGAGAAGCAAAACAAATAATCATATTTATTTTCATTTTGTGTTTTCATTTGAAATTATGGGAAGTTGACTTTTCCACCCACTGCATTGTGTGCAGAATACATTCGGTTTTCGTATCTAAATGGTACTTTCTTTTGTCACTGAACAGTATTATTGTTATGATGTTGGTTTCCAGTTGAAAGAAAGAAGGTTATAACGATAAGCAGTTCTATAAGGCTGGTCGATGACTTTTTCTCGTGCTGTTTGGTTTCTATGCGTGTTATCGTTTTTTATACAACGTATTCTCACGCACATGAGTGAAGATTATAGTCTGGTAGGAACTAGGAACAGTGACTTTTCGCCTCTTTCGCGGCGTTCCAAAATCCAATTGTAAGAAAATCCACTGGTTAATCTAACCCCCTGTTATCTGCTCTTACTTCGAACAGATCATGTTATCTTTCCACGAAATACTGACGGCAGTGATGTTTTTTGTATTACTGTTATGGTCTGGTCAATTAACGGGCTTACGTCGATGTGAGTAACTGAATTGTTTTTCAGTGGTTTCGCATTTATGAATGTTTGTGAACCAGGGCCGAGAGGGCACGAAAGAAATTTGAAGAGAGATCGGGAGAAAGAAGGAGGGGGAAACAGCTAAAAACTAACACGTCATTACTAGTAATTGCGTTCTGCCTGAATGACATCGAAAATAAGAGTGGCCAAGCTGAGCCGACCTCTCTTCAATTTCGATCTTTCAAACAATATGAACAATATAAAAACTCCTTTTATTATTGATGCTTGACGTCGCAAGAAAGGCATCCGCATTGTTCTAGAAAAGGGGGTTTTATTCTTCACCTGTGAAGGTTATGGTAGGTCTTACCAACGAGAACTCAGAGTTGCGCTCCGCACCATTTCCGCACGCACCGCTTCGGCACCCGGGAAACACTTTGCGCCACATTCAGTTTCAGCGCGTAATTTGTGCCCCAAATCGTTGCGGCGTTCAACTGGTCGCGTCTCGATGACCAGACATTTGTGGAAATCCAAAAAAAAAAATTTTTCAGTGAAGCCCGAGATGAAGTACGTGGGAAATATGCACGGAAATGAGCCTGTTGGGCGCGAATTGCTCATTCGGTAAGGAACTGGGAGTTTATGAGGGTTTCCGAGTCTCGATACAACATTTTCAAACAATTCAATTGCCAAAGAGTAATTATCTGCTCCAAGTACGCTGATTTATGATCTTTCCTGTAATTACATAAGCCTGTGTGTAATAGTGTTTGTAGAATTGTTGCAGATGTTGGAAAGCCTTGGTTTTTTGGTAAATCATCATGTATATATATATATATATATATATATTTGTTTCAGTCTGGCTGACTACCTCTGCTCAAACCGAAAGGACAAGGAGGTGGCAGATCTTCTCAACTCGACGTCTATCCATATCCTGCCTTCCATGAACCCAGAC